>JAQFZC010001937.1:0-25857 GCA_034695205.1 Dicyrtoma fusca | reverse complement strand
AACATAGAATTTCACAAAGTCACATTTTTAAAAGGGTCAAGAAACTTATAATAACAGTTTCAAAAAGGTCAAAACTTGAAATTAACAGTTTCAAAAAAGTGTAAAACTTGAAATTAACAGTTTCAAAAACGCGTACAACTTGAAATTAGGCGGCATGCAAGTATTATGTAACGCAAAAATCCTGAATTTTCAACCACCACCGACCGCGTGTAACGCAATAAGCGCCCCCTGCACAATGTTATAGGTATAGGGCTGTAACGCACAATGAAAGGACCACCAACCCCTTTGACGTTACGTAATACTTGCATGCCGCCTTTACAGTTTCAAAAGGGTCAAAACTAGAAATCAAGTTTCAAAAGGTGTAAAACTTTACAAATTACCATTTCAAAAAAGTTAAAACACTGCACTGGTAACTTCCCAATTCTTGATTGATGCTTGACTATAAGAGAGTTAAAATAAAATGACTTAGTTTACTTGTAGTTGTACTAACTGCTTTGATGTTTTATGCTGGAGTTGTAAATGCCATTATTAATGAGGAAAGACTGATGATTATTATTTTTATTTGTATTCCAGGTGAGCGTGGACGCTGTGGTGTACTATCGTGTGAGTAATGCAATCGTGTCAATTGCAAATGTGGCCAATGCTCATCAGTCGACGCGACTCCTGGCTCAAACGACACTCCGAAATATTCTGGGGACGAAGAATCTTCATGAGATCCTGAGTGAGCGGGAAGGTATCATGAGTTCTAATTTTGGTCTTTTTCAATAATTTTTATATTGTTTTCCAATGACGTACACACACCCACAAATTATTTCCTTGTTTCAAATTGTCTCTGTTTAAAATTTTCCCTGTGATTATTTGATTATCACTGTATCACTATATCACTATAAACCACGACTTCAAAATTTGTATTTTCTATATTTCAATGCATTTTATATTCCCTTTCCCAGTCACTTTTGTACTGTGTATTCGTATTACCTTTACCTCTGTTTTGTTTTTGTTATAACGTGAAAAAAGTAAGCTGTTTTAACTGTAAACGGTGCTACTATAAAGCCTTACAGTTTTAAAGCAGTTCCATCGAATATCTTATTCGCTTTTGAATTGGAAATTGGACCCACGCAGTCACAGTATTTTTCACAGTATTGACTTTCCAAACAAAACAAAACAAGACTGTATAATATATTATTCAAACTTTTGTTGCATCGTATCGTGTTGTGTTTAATTGTCTTCTATAATGCATTTATATGTAGTATTTATTTAAATTTGTATGGATTGACTTTATTCGATTCGGTGGTTTCAATTTACTTTACGATCGACTTACGTGGAATGCTAAATTTTAAAGCTCTCAAAATCAAAAATGGATGGTCTCCCCGCACATTATTGGACAATAATTAATTATTGATGATACGTCTGACGTACAATGCATTTTAGCATGACTGAAAACGTACCGCAAAGCCAAAATTTACCTTTACACTCACAGTCATAGTCAGACTGCCTATGTACATTAATAAAAATTGTGAACCTAACCTACTACCCGTAAAAATTTGTATAATGTGTGACTGGGACTGAGCTTACCAACCCTATGTACGCTTTTTCTTCTGTTTTTTTTGTGGTAATTATTTAGGTATCTCTGGAGCGATGCAAAATTCCTTGGATGGTGCAACGGAGACGTGGGGTATCAAAGTTGAGCGTGTGGAGATCAAAGATGTAAGGCTTCCCGTTCAGCTCCAAAGAGCCATGGCAGCGGAGGCGGAAGCTGCCCGGGAAGCTCGAGCCAAAGTGATTGCAGCGGAAGGTGAACAAAAAGCATCCCGAGCTCTCAAAGAAGCCTCAGATGTCATTTCTGAATCTCCAGCTGCCCTCCAACTCCGCTACCTCCAAACATTGAATACCATCTCGGCTGAGAAGAACTCTACCATTATATTCCCACTCCCCATCGATTTAATTATGAGCTTCATGACAAAAATGAAATTAAATGCTGCAGAATAATCCTTTTGACTTTGGATCATCCATCCCCCCAATCATGAACCAATCTTTAAAACAAAAACAAAAACAAAAAAATGTACATACATACGTGCAAAATGCAAAAATGATGTGCGTATACTGAACTTTCAGTCAAACGAGACTCAAGGGGACGTTTGCGTTTCTCTCGTAAGTAAAAATACATTCCCCTCTTTTGTTTAATGTTTAATAACATTTATTATTATAATAATTATTTATAGTGATAAGTAATACATAATTCTAATTTATTGACTGCAGTGCATCGGGACACTAATATATTAGTTAATGAGGTACAGAATTTAATTGATTCAATTGTGATTCAATCATAATTCTTAAACTGTACTGAATACAGAATATTGTACGTGGTTCTAAATTATAACGTAGATTATTTGTTACTCTTATACCACACAATCAACAAGAGGGTCAAATTATGTATGTAATTCAGTAGAGCTATATTAACTGTACAACAGCCACAAACGAATCAGTATTCGATATTACCTGACCAATTTATGATCTGACTATGTATTACGAAAGCCAAAGCTATAGAACAGTGTTACTGTACTGACTTACTGTAAAAGTCTAGGAAAACAAAAATAATTTATTTATAACAAAATAACACGCATTCAAAAATCAAAAAGTAAATTTTAAATTATTGTGTCTTGTCGACCTAACTAGTAAGAATTAATTCGAATGGGAAGTCTCTAGGAATCTTGCGTGTACCTTGAAAAACATGCGTTACTTGAACTTCCTTTTTTCTAAACTTCCAAAAGTGTTTGAAAAAATCATTAAATTCAATTAACATTCAATTACTTAAATTAAGTTAATTAAAACACAATTACCCACTCAAATTATAAATCTCATTAGTTGACTGTATCCGAATGCTACTTTCCCACTTTTATTGTTTCCATCGTGTTACGTATTCGTGTTGTAAGTGTTGTTTCGTGCCATATTTCACTAGGTAAAGTTTCAGTACATAGTTGGTTCGTTTTAGTTTAATTAGAAATAAAAAGCAATTTACTTGAAAGAAACTCTTCACTACTAGTACTACTTCAGAAAGCTGATCATAAAAGAGAAAACATGACCTTGCTTCAAATCAGTCTTGAAACAAGTTTTTTGTTTCACACTGTAATTCTGTTACGCTGTAATCTAATATTCAAATTCAAACCAATCGTACATCATAGGATCTGTCGATGTTTCGAACAAAGCCAGTCGTAATAAAGTCAGAAGTAGGTTCGTATAAGTTTTGCCTATAATTAAAGTATGCTTGTAACTTATGATACTATTTACAGTGAACGTATTCGGTGCAGGGCGTGATCTGTTTCAATTAATTTCAGTTATTGCCGAAACTTCTCAACTTCATCTGTAGAGCCAGAAGTGAGAGTCAGTTATCAAAACCTTTAATCAATTCAAAAATAAATTACCTAAATGAAGAGTAATCTTTTAATGTGTTTGCCATGTTTAATATTTTGCCTATCCTTTCGTATTTCTGTATAGATCAATTACTTTGTCACTTTTAATCTTACTAATTAACAGACAGTCTCAAACAAAGGATGTAACCGTAAGGTTAAAACGTCACTGAAGGATTTTAAAGTATGTAATTAGTAATTAGGCTTAAACCGATAGACTATAGACAAATAACGATATGCAGAATGTGTTTACCTATACCTACAGTATAGCATTGGATTCCATTAAAATCAAAATAGACACTACCTTAGTTTTAATAGTTGAAATTATACATTTATAAAAGCAATACATACGCATTCGACATACCTAAATATACTTGGTTGTGCTATGCTGCGATTGTTTGGCTAAATATGACATACTACCTAAATTTCTCAACTCTAGGACACAAATATTTGGACCAAAAAATCGATACTTTTATAGTTATTAATTCAAGACGTAATTGCACTAACGATTAGATATCACAATCACTCAATCACACGTAATTATTATCGTTTAGGACTAAAGTAGGGCAGAAGCAATAATTTATAGAACTTCGTATCGCCCGTCATTTTGGGTGCCAAGTGTGCCAATTTGACGTGTAACTGTGCACCTGCGTAATTATGTTTTTCCAAAATGAATTAAGTTTTTTCAGAGGAATTATCTGGAATATGTACTGCTTTTTAGGCATTTTGGTTCGAAGATGTTTTCTAGTCCCTTATATTTGCTTTAATCTGTAAAACTCTTCCTGGAAATTGTAATTCTACAGTTTGCAGGTTTTGCAACGTATGCTATGGTTAGTGACAATACAATCCAATTCCGTTTTATTCCATTGCCAGTTTTATTCCTCCGTGTCTCGGTTTTTAATTGTGCAGGTCTGTAGTTAATGCTAATTACTTTTAGTAAATTGTCCTGTCGATCAGTTCCAATATCGAATCAGGCTCCATTAATTGTTTTTAGTTTGTAATAGTATTTGTTATGTGGCATACGAAGGCAGACGGATTCGGGATCATTCGGGATTGATAGTTGTAAAGTTCTTGTTCGACAAGCGATACATTGAAGTTGTAAGCTATATAATTCGACAGTGTACTAAAAATTCATACAGGAAATAGTTGCTTGTTGAAATTAATTGGTGAAAGTACCACAAATAGTAATGTTATTCGGTAAAGACAAAAAACAAAACCAGGTAAATAAAGGAATCTCAAATAGTGTTTAAAAGATAGCTTTTCTGTTCTGCAAATGCTGCTTACCCTTTTCGCAACGGTAATACACTTAGTTTTTATGTTTTTAAAAGTAGCAGTTTTTAGTTTTAACCATTTTGAAAAGCGTTATTTACTAGTTTTGACACTTTTAAAAAAGTGTTGTTTACTAGTTTTAACCTTTTTGAAAAAGTGTTATTTACTAGTTTTGACCATTTTGAAAAGCATCATTTATTAGTTTTGACACTTTTTAAAAAAGTGTTGCTTACTAGTGTTAAAAAACCTTTTTGAAAAAAGAAAGTGTTATTTACTAGTTTTGACCTTTTTAAAAAAGTGTTATTCACTAGTTTTGACTATTTTGAAAAAGTGTTATTTACTAGTTTTGACCGTTTTGAAAAAGTTAATTTATAGAATTAAACACTTGCGTTAAACATTCTTTCCATGATTCCCCCCGGTTCCTAAGAGGTTACTCCGGTCTACAGTTTCACAGTGTACATTTCCATCGTTCTTTATGTCGAACAATGCAATCCTTAGATTTTGTATAAGAATCCGAACTGGGGCCTACTTTTTTAAGTCACTTCTGGGCCATCTGGGGAAACTCACGTCTCTGTCGATGTCTGCCTTCATCCTTCTTTAATGACCCTGTATTCTGTACACTGAGTATGGATATACCTTTTTGCTATAGAGTGACCGACAAATCTAGCTACATATGTATATGCTTCATAAATATACCCATGGACGATCCTTGCTATTATTAAAGTGTGACTTGACAGTTACGAATGACACTCAGCCTTGCCTGCTTGGAGCTTATGTTATTATGTATTATGTTATAGCAGAAGAACTATGGAAAAATGGCAAGTGGAAGAATGAAAGCATGAAAAGATGGGGAAAAAAATATATAAAATATCAATGGGCATCACTCATGAATTTTTTGAGACTCGCACTTTCGACTTTTCCTCAAAAGACCAGGGAAAGTGAAGTTTACATCCTTAAAAGACTCTTTTATATGCGCAGAGGGTACACTTTGAGTGTTTGAATGGCGTGCCATGTTATGTTTTTATTATGTGATGTATTCTGTGAGAAAATTGGAATTGCATGACTCGACTATGGGAACTGATCGTAAGTACCTACCTAAAAGTAAGTACATACTACATAGGGCTACTCAATAAATATTTTATAGTATGTAGGCGGGCGGGTAGAATACAGATGTAACGGGGAAAGAAAGTGAAGTAGGTAGGTACTAAGCACTTGAAACGGAATGAAATGATTACTCTTTATTTAGCTCTTGAGTTGAACAGAATAACGTTGAACTTTTCGTACTATAATACCTTCTAATTTGGTGTTATTGTAGAAAGTACCTACAAAATGTAACACACATACATTTATTAGATCTTTTACAAAATGCTAAAAGTCTTTTTACACATTTCAAAAGAGTCGAGTGCAGCTTTATGGTGGTTCTTTTTTTTTTGTATTTATTTCATTTTTCCCATTTTAAATAGTGTTGGTATACATGACTGTATTTCATCATTCCATTCTAGTCTACAAGTTGAATAAATTTTGCAATTTCAGTACAGCTTTCTTATGTATCAAATTATTATTACAAAATTTGTATAAATGCTCACAGGTTCCCTTTTTGTAACGCAATGATTGCATTTCTAGTATTTTATGTGCTTTTCCTTACTTTGTATGTATTTTATTAGTCTGTACTTGTACTTGACTGACTGAATATTGAATTGCTGCCAAATATTAGTTACACGCAGTCAAACATGAAACGGAAACGGAACCAAAGTAGGTATTATATGTACCAATGGACCATCGCATCGCAGAGCTCGTGTTGCCTATATTTATTAAGGGAAGGCGAAACTACCCGGTAAATATTGGAGAAACAGACAGACCTGTTAGAATACCCGATAGACATGGAACTATGTACGAAAAGTAGGGAAACTAAAGTACTATGTAAAACCGATTGAATAGAATTGACTTGACACTATTGACGAAGGCATTAATTTCCGTTTCGCCCTTCCTTTTAGCTTCGGCCAAAAGGGGATGGGACATTACACAATTATTATCATATTGATTTTTTATGTTCGATATTTTGCTATTTCGTAAACAGTCACTATCTTCTATATTTCTAACGCTGGCTAGACAGATATTTCGTTTCATGGTAGCATTTTTGTCTATCCTACGTCCTTCCTTTTAAGTCCGGTCCGATATACCACCGATTCCATATGCATTAGTGCCATGGAATTCGGGAGTTCTGGAACCGAAGGGAAGGTTCGTTAGTCAGCAAAAAGCATTTAAAAGGTAATTACGGATATATGTATTTATGTAGAGAGCTTAGCTAATTGTAAGCTCACTTTTCGCTCAATTACCTACTTCTTTCTGCCATTATTGCGCAGAATGTGTTATAGCGTGTGTCGTAGTATTATTTTTTTGAAGGACGTTTTTTTGGTTGTATTATAATTACAATTAGAATTAGTACACCGTATTTAGTGGCAGCACAACTTGTCTAACGGCTAAGCTGCCCCCCCCCCCCTTTTTGTTCTTTGCCGTTAAATCCTATTCTATCTGTAATGTGTGTGATTGCCTTTCCTTAAAATTCTAGACTTCCTGAATATTTATGTGTGCATTTCGGAATTGGGTGCAATACGTACTTTTGCGTATGTTTACTACCATAATATGACCAGCACACCACTTTAATTATGTACATCGTGATCATGAAATAAAAAACATGGAAACGGATCGCGTGAGAATGGAATGAGAAAGACGACCATTTTTTCTGTAGCCTACCACACAATAATACAACACAATTAGGTATCTGTGCGGTTTTATAATACCTTCACTTTCTCCACTTTGAAATACTTGGCTTAGTATGGTAGCTGCTACCAACGTTTCGTTTAATAATTCATAAAGTGAATCCAAAAATACCCAGAGTACTGAATTACTGAATTACTGAACAGACATGTGTGTAAAATGGTGCTGCCTACATACAAAGTACGTCAGTACACGGACAAAGGTAGTATTTATACTTTGAATTGAGTTGTGAATAATTAATGAATACTATATAGTGTATTGCCAAAACACGGAAAAGATCTAAAATTATAAAGTATTAACGGTACTTACAGATACAGAGCAGCAGAAATGATTTTACTAGTGAGTAGAAGTACAATTAAGTATAGCACGTACACTGTAGGTCTGTAGGTACATGGCTATTTAGGTTGGTATCATAATCATAATATGAATTATTTACCTTACAAGTGTAATCCAATCAAAACCATAAACTTATGAATTAAATAGTCGGTCGGTATGATTTAATATTCATTGTGTCATATTGTATTGGAATTTGGAATCTAGAATCACTAACCTTGTTTTGACGGATATGAGCGTGTCAAAATGTTGACAAATCTCGACTGGGTTAATAATTAATTATGGTTAATGGCTATTTATAATTATAATTAGGATTATACCTAACTAATACAATTGCAACTGCTAGAAGGCTGACAAAATGTAAGTTACTGTGTAATTATATACATATAGGACCTACTCTTAGAGAAAATGTTAAACCATTACAAATAATTATACTGACAGCATCGTTATATGTAGTATATCAATTTCGTGATTCGAAATAAAATTATTTCGTAAATGCAAATATGCAATTATGCAATTCAAATTATGTATGAAAATGTTGAAGCGTCCATAGTAACCTACTGCTCGTAAAATATTCACAATTATTACCAATAGGTCACAGATATAGATTTACTATAGTATTACCTATCTGCATCTTCGTTAAAATGATCTGTCTAAAATTGTAAAGAACTATAACATAAGATCTGATGAAGATTTAAGTCACTGCATACTAATTATTATTATATTATTAAGAATGATGTTTCTTAGTTGGGTTTTTGTGAAATACTTGCATAGTTTTTGTTTATAATCGTGTTTTCGCAATGTAAAAGGTAATAATAAAAATAGCTCTTTCAATTTAAGTAATTCGTGTAGCTGTAATTTAAAGTAATTTTAGCATAACCTCGCACAGTCGCTGAACGTTGTAATATTATTGTAATTTTTACTGTTATATTAGTATAGTTAGTCCTAGTAATACCTACTGACACAGAATGTACTTTAATTTTGCAATCCTAACTTGCAATAAATGTAAACCAATACTTACCAAAAATTTCAAATTACTTATGGTTTACGTTGAAAATATACATAAATAAATAATATAGCTACTATTACTATAATCATATAAACGTAAAATACATTAGTACTAACTACCTACGAACAATTTGATATAACTGTGAAAATTATACAACATACAAATAAAAATTAGGACCTGAAAAAGTAATCTGGATCAAAGTCAGTGTCATTTTTCTTGTAATCTATAAGAACTAAATTATGAAATACATTATTATTAATTATTACAAAGATTTAAAATAAAAACATGTGTGTTGATATGCATATTATATCAAATGAGACAAATCATCCAAGTTAATATAACTTTTTATTTACAAGCACAATTATTACAAATTACAGTGCTCATGCTTCCACATTTTCTCCGCATTATTCAGTCATATACATAAAATAAAAAATTGCTTTCATTTTATTTTTACGCGTCCTGGACTAAATAAGAAAAATAATTATAGCACGTCAGTCAGGGCTGTATTTTTGCACATAGTTTTGTACAAGCTTAGCTCACACGCATTTAACTTTACGACTTAATAGGGTTGTATTGATGGTCTTAGAGGAACCGGTACCGGAACCAGGGCCAGGGGCATGATCCAGAGTTCGGTTTTTGAAATTAGTTTTTGTTTTTTGGGAAGAAAATAATTCTGGTTTATTTCTGGGGGTTGTACTAGTTGTGAGGGCTATGCCAAGTGATGGAACTCTTCTGGGCTTTATACTGTTAGCTAGTGCAGTAGAGGTAGCTATAATAAAAAAAATCATTTTATTTTTTAACCTATTCCCAACTGGGAAACCATAGAAAAATGCCGTAGAAAAGTTCCTTTTTCTAGAAATTGGCTTTTTCAAAACTAGAAATAACATTTTCATAAGCAGTCAAAACCAGAAACTAAGACTTTCAAGAAATCAAAAATTAACACTTTTAAAAAGTTCAAAACTAGAAACGAACATTTTCAAAAAGTTCAAAACAAAAAATAAACATTTTCAAAAAGATGCAAAACAAGAAATTAACACTTTCAAAAACGTCAAAACAAGAAATTAACACTTTCAAAGAGGTCAAAGCAAAAAATTAACACATTCAAAAAGTTCAAAACTAGAAATGAACATTTTCAAAAAGATGCAAAACAAGAAATTAACACTTTCAAAAACGTCAAAACAAGAAATTAACACTTTCAAAAAGATGTAAAACTAGAAATAGTACCGTTTCGAAAAGGTTAAAGCACAAAAATAGTAAAAATAAAATAGTAAAATAGAAAAGTCTCAGTTTAACATAAGGAAGCTTCTTACTTATTGCATGACAGTTATTATGAAGACTAAGTGCCTGAAATCCCATTTCCAATTTACTTTTTTTCCTCTTGTGGTTGTCGGTCGCTGCTACTTTCTCCACCATTGCTGCTGCCAGTCGATTTTCTAATTCCTTTCGAGTGATTAAAGGCTTGAAATTACAATTAGTATTATTACTCTCTGATGTACGGATATGCTGACTTGGGGATCTGAGCTGTGGGGAAAGTGGTCTGTTCAATAAACATTTTCGAGGAAAATGACCTTGGTAGGGAAGGACTGACTGTTGCATCGATAAAGATAACTCCGGTTTGGAAGCCCATTTACTTCCGGTTGCGGTGGCTGTAGCGGTGGCGGTTCCGGAACCTGAACTGAAATTAGTATTAACACTGGCACTCGAACTAAGATTCAAAATATGATGCCTATGGCTTCCACAAGGGAGGTTGCTGTTGACTGGAGCCGAAGCGGATGCTAAAAGACGATGTTTAATTTTCTCGTTCTCGTCAATAAACTTAGTAACAGTTGTAGTTTTAGATTTTTTTGATTTACTGGGTAAAGTTTCCTTCTGAAAACTCAAATGGCTTACGTTAATCGAAGTAGATCCACCACCACCAACCGGATCTTCAACGTCCACGAAATGTTCATTATTGTTAGAATTATTGTTGCTTGTAACCTTTTTGCTTTGTGGATTGTTCTGGTTCTGACTGTGGTTCTGGTTGGTTTCCTTCGTTTTGATTTTACTACTGCTTCTAACGCTGGACTGGTTTTGGTTTTCGAAAAGTAAACCAATTAATCTTTTACTGAGTTTATTCTGCAATAGGGATTTAGGCACGTTATGCTTCACAATCAGTGCCTTGAGATCTTTCAAAATGGGACTGTTTTGAGGGCAGGCTTTCGTTAGTAATTCGAGGTTTTTTGGATCTAAAATAGACTGAAGAATGGGATTTAGCTTGGATGACCCTTGACCCGCCTGTGCCATGGAAAAAAATGCTCCAGTGGCCGTTTCACGGTCCCCGCATGGGGGTGGTGGAGGGAAGCTGGAGAAAGTCGATGCATTCTTATTCAAGTTCCCCAATTTATACGTTTCACTGGCAGTTGCAAAAGTGAAGGGACAGCTGCCCCCCTCCTGGCGTTTCCAAGATGGAAATTTTTCTTGGGAATTACTTTTGCTTGCCACGGCACTGCTTTGAATGCTGGGACTGTTGGGCGTGAAGATTCTTCGGATGCTTTGGTCACCGATGCCGATGCCGCTGCCGGTGGGTTGATGATCAATTTTATTCCGTAACGTTTGGATTGTGTCTGCCAGGCTCATTTGAAACTCAATTTCTCTTTCTTTTTGTCGAAGGTGAAGCATTGCATTAGAACCCTCGGTCACAGTAGCGGGGGCACCAGTACCGGTACCAGCACCGGTTTGCTTGATTTTCTTCTTTACTTTTGCAGCCACATTTTTGATACTGCTGTCGTTACTGTCGCCGGGGGGTGGTTGTAATTTGGCTTTACACGTTTTTTTAAGTTTTTTAATTTTATTTTGTGGAACGGGAACTGACACTGGACGGTGGTATCGATCTCCATCAACGGCAGATGATCTTCCTTTTGGTGTTTGAAGCAGCGGATGCAGATCAAGATTCAAACTTAAGGATTCAGCTGCGTTGTTTAAAGTTGGTGAGAATCTTGATGGAGATTGAAGCGGGACAGTTTGCTTTACAACAAGAATTGGATCTGGAATGGACGCTGTGACCGTGACCGGTGCAGCCGGTACCGGTATCGATTGTTGGGGAACTAGTGGTGTTGGTATGTGACCTGGGATTCCTGAATTTACGAGGTCTTCTTTAAAATTGTTGTTTGCAGCCTCAAAGAATGTGGATAAGCTACCCGGAACTGGAACTTCTGTAGGTGGTAGTTGTGCCTGCTTGCAAGTTTTGTAAGATTCGATTTCTAATCTTATTTCCTTCACATGGACCACTGGGGCTTTCTTGTTGGACTTTTTTGGCGATTCGGAGCTTGTGACCTCATTATTGTTGTTCGGGTCACTGCTGTCATCATCTTCGTCGTCAGTGGGAGTTTCAACTGGAAGCCACAAGAAGGTAGGTAAGTGGAAGAAATTATAAATACCTACAACCTGCCTGCGACCTACTTCTTCTAAACGAAAAAACTTACAATTAAGAAGCTTTGAACAGCCCATAGACCAATGCTAATTCATAATTATTTGAAGTGGGTTCGTGTTCGAACATTAGTAATGTTGAATGTACATTATCTGATTTGTTGATTGAATATTAAGGAATTAAAAGTGAAATTGAAGTTAAATTAACCAGAATATAAATGAACTCGTTCTGAAAACTGAACTTTGATGGGCCTTCGTTTCTTCTGTAATTGCAGCCCGTGCTCGAGATTCTCTCGGTGGAGTGACTCCTCTGAACCGGTTCCAGTTCCGGTCCCCCACTTTTGATTTGCTTCAGAGACACGCTTTCGCATCGTGTACGCGTGGAAAGCGTCCATCACGGTGTAGAACGGTGGGTCTGATTTTAAAAGGAGTTAAAAATAGTATAATTATTTAATAAATTAAAGTTGATAGCACTTCCACTGTTGGATGTTGACAGTTGACAGTAACAACTATTATTAAGTAATGCATGCATATTTGTAAGAATAATTAAAGGTTTAAGATTAGCAATCGGGTTCAGGTTAATTTATGTGTGCCTGATATTTAATTTCCTATTTAATTTCAATAATTTAGTTATTAAATTTTACACACCATCCAGTTCCTGTTGACACCCATCGTCATCGACGGTCGGATCGATGTGAAATTGGTATTGATCCCCTCCTTGACTTTGTAGGTCTTTGTACTGATATGAATTGATTATAATATTATCATCGTCACTGCTTTCCGTACAACTGTTGCCATTTCCGGTCCCGGTTTCCCTTGGCACGAGCGGGGATTGTTGCTCGTTACTATGCTGCTTGCTGTACAATCCATGGTAGGAGTAGGGCATCCCGTCTGGGTCAAAATACCCCACTTGATGAAGATTTGTGGCTTCCAGAAAACCCTTATCGTCAATGATCTCATCATTATCAAAATCTCCATCACACTCGGGGTCAAAGTCGTTATCATAATCAAATTCTGACATGCTATTATCATTTTCGGTGTTATTATCGTCTGAAGGGTCTTTGTCTGGCTTATTTCCTTTTTCTTTGGATGGATGATGAACTTCTGCATTCAGTTCTAAATCTGAATAGTTCTCATTAAGCCAGTCATCTTCATCCTTAGCATTAATCCCAGTATCATTGTTATTGTAATTGTTATTATTTTTGCCTTCTAGTTGTTGTGGCTCCTGGTGCTGTCGTTCGACCGTGAAGTCTCCTAAATCATGATGAGTGTAGATGCCATTATTATTTATGGACTTACAGCTTGACGTCTGTTGAGGAAGCTGTTGAGACTGAAGATCTTCTTCTGATCTAGATCTTCGTTGTTCTTTACCATTGAAGCGTGTATACGCCATTTCAAATTCAAGCCCGTAAAAGATTTACACGTGTAATTGGCCTGCCTTTATAAAATAGTTAAGAAATGACAAAGTTTAACTTTGACGTTAACTTTGACTTTAAAGATATTTTCTGGTTCGGCTGATCATGATTCTGGAGGGTGGCTTCATTGTCATTTAAATAAAGTTGAGTTTTCATTTTGCTCTGCAAAGTGCTACCACAAGTTGCAATGAATTTTATTGGAAGCTCAGTTTAAAATTCAGATTAGTTTCAGCGTCGGAACTTGTACGGAATATTCTATTCTAACTTCCGATCCCGAAAACGTTAGTCTTCTACATGCTCTTCCTCATTATATAATAATTATATTACAACAGGCTCTTCTTGTTTTGTTGATTGTAACTGAATCTCGTGCGTTAGTTTATCTAGTATTTCAGGATTTTGGATGGGATTTCCCTTCCTAAAAGATTTTTTGAGGAAATATGAAATAAATTATGAAATGTATATCACTCTTTATTGGAGGTAAGAACAACAAAAGAGTGTTCTCCATCCAGGGCACTCCAGCAAGTCCACAAATCCATTTATAAAATATACAGCGAGTGAGCGAGTCGCTGTCGCTGTATATTAATGCGACAATAAGGGCGATGTGAAAAAAGAAAAAGAAACAATAATTGAATCGACAGCAACTGGACTCCGGACAGTAAAAATCAGTAGAAGATAGAAGATCATTTTGTTGGACTTTTCTGTTCTGCTGTTCTCTTGTTCTGTAGTACTAGTAGTACAGTACAATGTTGTACAATCCTATAAATCCTATTAATAAAAATAATTAATTTTTTGTTAGGTAAAATTAAGTTTTTTAAATAATACAACTTTTGCAAAGATGATTTTTTTAATAATAATAATAATGTCTTTCTTCCCACAATTTATTATTATTTTTTGTCTATAGTTTTCACGCAAAAAATAATATTTCTGTTATTGACTACTAACGATTCTTTTCATAATAATAATTATTATTGTTATATAACCTTCATTAACTTAATTACTGCAAACCTACGTATTTAGCGGACTGTAAGACTGCCAGTATATGAACCATAGCAACGCCGAAGGTTAAAGAAAAACATTATTTGCAAATCGCAAATGTGCAGATTCGTAACATCATCGTAACTTGGAAAGTGTTAGTCAGTTTATTTGCATGTATACCTATTCACAATTTGGCAAAACTCGGTATTCCGTATTGTAGGTACCTACATAAGTATATACCTAACTACGGAGTTATACATATAATTATATATTACGGAAATATTACAACATGCTTAATAATTTACATTACGTAATGTTCTAAATACCATACCTAGTTGATTGGGGAACTAATAGCTCCTATATAGCTTGCTTCTTTCAAAACTTGCCTTGCAAATATAATAATTACTACCATCCGTTTTCCGAAAAATTCTAATATTTTATTAACAGATTAAGTAGAATTAACCACTGTCAATAACAGATTTGCTTACAGTTTAGTAAGTTAGAATATATTTTTCGAGTATTTCATCATTTTTCCTGGTTCTACAAAATTACAAAAGACAGTCGACGTAGTTATCGCCATCGTATTCACAGGTATAATAAAGCTATCAGTATCTGTATCATAGATAATGATACGCTCTGCATTCCTCATAAATACTATCTGTATATTTCTACATAGGAATTTCATAATGGTAATCGTTGCCAAAGCGAGCTCGGGACTCAGAGTATTAATTATTTAATAAAATCGGAAATCAATAGAATATTTCCCATTTAAGGAGTTGAATGGTATACTGTACAAGGCGGACTTAAGTAGGTATCTACATAATAGAATAATTCTATATCTTTTCAACATTCATAACGTCAAAAATTTGCGATACGATCCAAGGGAATTTTTTATGTATCCAATCAATCCAATGCCTGATGATGATGATGATGGTGATGGTCTGGTGGTACTTATCAATGGACTTGGATCATTGTTAATATTATTTTTTGTGGTTTGAGGTAATCAATCGGTTTCGGTTTAATGTTTCGGTTTCAGTAATCCAGCTGCCACACTCTTACAGTATTTTCTCGACTGGTACCCCCTGGCTTCCTGACTGCCTGACTAGTGAATGACCAGGGCTTTGCAGCATTGGTATAAGCTCGCCACTACTGGGCGTCGTTGACGATGACTGTGCATCAGCGAAATAAAAATATTGACTGGACTGACCTTTTACGTAAAAGTTGGACGCAGTAATTGGATAATAAAGGAAGTTTTCAGGTAAATATTGACTTGACACTGTGCTATTATTGTATACTTTTTTGGTTATGTTTTGTAAGCACCTATTTTTCTACTTCTAGTGTAATAGTGAACAGCACATCGAAAATCGAACAAGGACAGGACAGGACAGGACCGAATTCCGAAACCGTATGACGAAGACGATTGATCGCGATTACGATTGTGACTTGACTGTCAACTGTCTTCTGTGTCCACCACATCGCAGTTTGACAGCCAAGTAAGTCGATTTGAGCCGTAACTATGAATTAGACACCGATGTGGACGTGGCATTGCGCACATCACGCTTTCCGTTCCTTTTAATTCTAGGCTGTAGCTGTCATTATAGTTAGTGAATCAAGCATCTCTTTGACGATGAAACACAACAAATCGTTAGCTAACTCGAGTTTCGTCAATAGCTTCCTCAACTACCGGGCATCGGCAATCGGCTCGCTACCCGGAACAGAACACACTGAACCGAATCGCAATAGAAAGCTCCCAATTTCATCTTTAAGTGGTCAGTGGACAGTAAAAGTCGAAAGTGAAATTACGGTTACCATATAGATATAGGAAGGCTTGTGGTACATAAATCGCCTTCAGAAAGAGGACCACAGGGCATTGCCTTTTGCTTTCTTAGACCTATAATTATTTATTTTGTCTCTGCTCAACTGTGGGTAGGTGCGGTGGTGCGTTCCCGTTTGTCAGTCTGTTTTATTTTCTTATTTCCAGTCGTAATGTCTGTAAGTAATGACCATTGTGGAATAAATTTCGTTGAATTGTGAGGAAGTGAACAAAACTTGATAGAATTTGCTTTCATTTTTTTTGTAAAGGAAAAAGGAGCGTAGCTAATGTAAAATAAGGGCTACGGTGCGGTGTACAAAACATTATTTTGATCCTTTTTTGCATGAACTTGGTAATATATTGGACTAAAATAAAATAGTGTACCATGGGGTTGAAATACGGCCTCGATGGGGCTCTAATTGGCTTCATTGACTGCGTAAGTAATACACATTTTAATTAAAGAGTTAAAGTAACAGTTTATGATTCACAATTTTAATTCTAAATATAAATATTTATATTACTGTAATGTTTCTATTAATTTACTTTCAGATGTTCGGATTTACAACGTTTATTTACCTCAATATTCAAGAATATCGACATATGCGTAAGTGTAGTATTACAAACGTTTTCATACTGATTGTAACCAATTTTTAGGAATACCGATCATATTTTTTTTAAAGTTAATCGTTATCCGTCTGGATATAATTTTTCCAGGGAATAGAAGTGTTAATTTTTGACTTACATCTGTTACAATAATAATAAACTGTACTATAATTTAATCTTTTTAAAATTGTGCTTTTTATTTTTCATTATTACTGCGCCATCATCAAGGGCTGGGAAGCTTCGAAGAAGTGGTCATGTCATATGTTTTCGGCGCCTTTGGGTTTTTCAAAGGATTGGCCCTCTGCATTACGACGGCTCAAGCGGTATTACTATTAATTATAATTCAAAATTAACTTTTTTGAAAATGAAATTGCAATCTGTAGTAGGAATACGTTGTCGATTTTAAAACATTCAACTGATTAAATTAAATTCAATGATAAAAAATATTTCTTAATGAACAATTGTGTGCCAGAATGCTAACTAAATTAACAGTATTACAAGGATTAAATATTTTTTAATGAAGTTTAATGAATATGGCTTTCTGTTTGCTACTCGTATGTACAGATGGTGAGCACCGGACGTGCTTCAGTAGGGCGTTTGAGCTGCACAATTTGGTTTCTGTTGACAATTCTCCAAATCGGATTCACCTTTGTCCTCCTCTACTACTTCCTGTATCCGATGAATGATCAAATGCCATCCGACATTTTCCTCTTTGTCATCCGAATCGTTCACATAGCTTTTCTCCTGGCCAGTGTCTACCTCGTCTACAAATTATGGTGTGAGCTCAATGCCCTCGTCCCAAGAATCCCGGCTGCCCGGAAGGAGAGTACAAAGAGTAAGCAGCCGTCAAAAGTGACTTGGAATCTCAAGAGGGCTCATAAGAAAACTCGGACGTCGGCTGCTCACACCGATCCGAATCCGCAACAGGCAGGGACAAGCGGCATGGCAGATCAAGATGGCGGAAGTTCAGGGGGTGAAGCTTAACAATGAGTTTAATACCTCCAAAAAAATGTAATATTTACAAAAATTGTGATGTAACAATGCACAATGCAATAGTAATCAACAGTCAAGGGCAAAGTAGTTAATAGCTTCTGTGCACATTACAGATGCAATTTGTCAAATTCATAATAATTGTAGGAATACCGTAGTCTTTGAATTTGTAGGGATATGCAAAGGCAGTGAATTGATTAAAAGGTTGCTTATTTATAAAATATTGTCTGTGATTCCAAGAAAAACAATACAATACAAAACTAACCATTACAACTTTGCAAGCCTGTAAAAGACAATATTGTAATTACATGAAGAGCTAAAGTGCAAATTCACATAACATAGGTATTATTGTTGTTTTTTCTTTGATTTTAGTGTACCAACATTTTCGAAAAACAAAAAGCAACATATTTTACAGATTTTAATACCAAGTAATATATACTTTCAATCTACTGTGTAGTTAAAACAAAGATTTTCCACTTTAAATCAGCGTATAAAAAAATAAGTCATACAAGTATTTTAGTAGCTAAATTAGAGCAAGTGACACAATCATACAACTAATAGAAAATCATAATATAATTATAGGTATGTATGCTTTGTACTGATAATTCATTGTAATTAATAAAGATAATTGTGGAGTAGCTTATAAACTGTGACCCGTGTAGTTTTATTCGGTAAAAATAATATGCATTCTGAGACAAATTACATCTTTAAAGAGGAAATGGGATCGTAGGCAAAGTGATGGAAGCTTCTTCTTCTTCCGTTTGCATTTCGATTTTAATTCGTTTAAGAGGTATACTGTCTGACCCATTCACGCTTGATTCAGTTTCTTGAGATTTGTGGAGATCATTTTGAATGGTACAGGCGGCTAGCTTCTTTGCATACTTTTTAGCTCGCTTGCCTCCTCGGTGTCGGTGATTAAAAGCCTTTTTCTCCTCATCAGTCATGAAACATTTAAGTGAAGCCATGTAACGTGAGGTTAAAGGTGGAAGTTGCGCTTCTTCGGAGTCTACAGGAGCTTCCATGTTTTCCGCATGAGGTTCGAGAATAACTGATGCTGGAGTTTCTTCTTCTTCCGTTTTCACTGCGCTGGAAATTCGGTTAGGAAATAAAGGGTCTGATCCAGTATCCCTAAATTCTAGCTTCATTCCCACTTGCAGAACAAATACTTTGAATCTTGGTGCAGTCTCTGAAGATTTGTGGAGACAATCAATGTGAATTGTATAGGTAGTATTAATATTCAATATTATACTAGTAAAACCTTGTTATAGCGACATCGCAAGGGACAGGAACATTATTGACGCTATAATAAGGTGTCACTATAGCTATAGCGTCACATGACGCTATAATAAGTTAGCACACAAAATGTTAGTAAGATAATCCAAATCAACTTTATTGTTGATTAAGGTTACGAAAATTGTTCCTTAGCAATTATGTACATTTTTGCCCGTAATAGAAAGGACAATTTATTCGAATATAAAGCTCATTTCGTATATCAAGCTACGCTGCATTGGTTTTAAAAAAACTATTCGGGCGTACTTTCTTTGAATTTGAATAAATAGGCGCCCACGTTGTTCAGGAACTTTAACTTTTTCCCTAATAATATTGATAACTGTTGCCCGAGGAAGGTTTCTACTTTCAACTTTCGGCAGTTTAAGTGCGAGTATCGCCGTTTCTAATTCCTTGTTTAATTTTTACTGTCGGTTCAATTGTTAACGATTTATGTTTGGTTATTACTGAATTCAGAATTAATAATTACATATTATGTAATATCCAGAACTAGACAAAATATCCGAGTAGGCTCGAAAAACGTGAGATTTATATAGAATAACTGAAATAGTCATTCGCGCAGGAAAATTAACCACTTTGGTAGCTTGGTACAAAATGGGTACGTCAAAATGAGTAATGCTAATCCTAAAAACTTTTTTCTTTAATCTGGAACTTAAGCTGAACTGATATTTATTATAATTTTATAAGACTGTTGAAAAGGTACGATAAAATAAATTGCATGAAAGCAATGGGATTTGAATTTCAGTATGTGCAACATATTCAATTTTTATCCTGCAGCAATGTGTGTCGGGGCATGTAGAAAAACAGTAAGTAAAAATTAACTATAAAATTATTACTAAAATACAGCCAAACACATATCATTGTTGCAAATTAAATTGTAATATGTGAGATGAGTTGCGCATTTTGGTGCCAAAAAGATGCGTCGTTATAATAAGAGTAAAACTACAGTGTTTTTAATTCAGGGGACGTCCAATGCATGTTGCTATAGTGAGAGTGACGCTATAGCAAGTGACGCTATAGTCTTACAATTTTACATTATACGGAATAGGTAGTTTGCCGGGACCGCTCGTAGATGTTCTTATATCAAGGTTGTCGCTATAAGGAGTGTCGCTATAAGAAGGTTTTACTGTATTTAGTGAATGACATGGTTGATTCTGATCACAAATAGTGAGGTCACCCGGAGAATTACTATTTGTTTCGAGATCTGTGATAACTTTACCTTTTGAATGGGTGACGGTAGACCGACTGTCAGGTCATCTTCAGGAGCATGTATTTCCAGTAATTCCTCTTCCCAGTGCTCCTCGGGAGGTCTAATTTGGGAAGGTTGGCCGTATCCTCTTCGTCTCTCTGAATCTTCAATAAATTTCGTAGCTGAGTCCATCTAAGATTAGGCAAGTTTTGATTTTAGATTTACTTTATTAGGGTACGTTTGACGTGAGCCTAATTGTGATGAGGACTTAATTGTGATAATCTCTTACTAGAGACTAGAGACTGGTTTTCAAACCGATCACGCTATAAACACATAATCTTCTCAACGCAACGGCTAATTGTATCAAAAATAAAACAGGCAGATGAGTCTATAGAATTTTTCTAATTAGAATTATTTATCACAATTGGGCACATCTACCCTACTTTTAATTTTTAAATTCTAAATTTTAATTTCAGGAACTACAAACTACAGACTAGAGACTACGAACAAGTAGATGTGGAATGGCACGTTGCCGCTAATCCATCGACGAAACGAGCGAACGACAGTGCTGGCCAAAATTTTTGCTTATAGTTACTAGTCAAGTCAAGTCTAGTCACGTCCAAAATCAACGGCAGCTAGTCTAGTCTAGTCAAGTCACACTGTTTTCTAGGCCTGCCTAGTCTAGGCTAGTCTAGTCAACACAAAATCTATCCTAGTCAAGTCTAGTCTAGTCAACTAGTCAGCTATCCCTTAACATGGGGAATATCGTGGCAGGTCTAGTCTAGTCAAGTCATTTGTTTTCCGTGCCTTTTGCTAGCCTAGTCTAGTCATGTCACAAGTTTTGAAAGAGTCAGCTAGTCTAGTCTAGTCTAGTCAAGCGGCACAAAATAGCCAAAAGCACTGGAGGAACGAAACAAAGGAACGAAAAACAACGAAACGAGCGGCGTTTTCCTCTTGTTGGACTTTTGGCGGTGGCTCTGTCGCAGGCTTTTGGGCTTCAACTGATGCTTACTTGAGAAGCCTTTTTATTATTAATAAATTAATAATAAAAATAATAATTAAATAATTAGAAGGCAATTTCGATGTGACCTAAGTCTTCGCCGAAGGATTTGACACAGTGCGTGGGAAAAATTCCAATATTTATTTTTATTGACATAGCATTATTGTTGAAATCAGTGTTGCTTAGTTATCGACTACCTACTTAACATCTAAGGTAGCCAGAGAATTTTGGTTACATTAATTATATGGCTAATTGTAAGTATAAATAGGTTTATTAATATATTAATTCACAGGTCACAGGTGCATCCTAGTAAGCCGCATTAAACCAAAGTATTTTAACGGGAAAATTCGGAACATTCAAGTATACATCGTTCATAATCGTTAACGAAAAACACCTCATCCTGCAAAGGGTCCTGTTGAACAATATTCGATCCCACGATTATAATATTATGTTAAATACAGGTTAAAGTGCCAGAATCAATAATGACTGTAAAACAATTTATTATCAGCGATAATTCAATTGCTATAAAGATGATAATTAAGGGCGCTCAATGGAACTCAAAGATCTTCTCAGCACCGATGGATTCAATTTCAATCTTCCCAATGTTTTCGTCACGTTGCTGCTACTATCAGTAGTATCTTTAGTTTCCTTCTGGATAGGGATTTGACGGAATCGCCTATAAGTTCTATCATAATAATGTTTGTAGCAATATGGCTTCCCCTTCACTTCCCAGTACGACCCAACATCCAAGTCAGTGAAGCACGTCTGAAGTAAAGAAAAAAAATGTATGCAATAAAGTATAAATACATACATTGAATTAATCATTAAAATTAAGGGCAATTAGGGCCCATAAATTCCAGGGGACGCGAACCTTGCAATAGAAGCAGTTGGCATGGTACTCATTTCCCATGGCGATGACGGACTTGCTCGTCGTCGAAGGATACACTGGCCTGGTGCATGTTGGACACATGGCGACCGCAAATTTCTTCACCCAGTCATTTCTGCAGTAAGTTTTATTATCGGACCCCCGAATGTACTCGTCCCGGGCCAAGAATTTCGTACAAACAGAACAGCGGAGACGGCATTGATGGTGCCATACTTTCCCCAGGGATCTGTAGCCTCCCTATTTGAAATCGAAATCGAAAAATTTTGACAAAACATTAGGCTTCAAATAATGTTTTAAAATTAATTTGTTGTTAGTTGTTAGGCAACTTCAGGCATTATAATTACCTGCTTCACAGGCTCATGGCAGAATTCACATCGAGGAGAGAAACGTCGATGGTAGTCTCGCTCGCAGTAAACTTTCCCTTCAACTTGTTTAAATTCACTCCCAATCAGTGGAACCTTGCAATCATGGCAGACGAAATGCTCCTTGTGAAATATTCCGCCAACCGTCTTGGTTGCATGCTAAAATAAAACAATAATAACGGTGTAAAATGTTGAAAATTAACAGTTACCCGTAGTCAGAATAAGATCTACCACACAACATACAATTCAGTGAATTACTGTCAACTGTGCATTATTTTTGTAGTATATTACATTTTGATCCTTGATGGGTTTCTTGCAGGCGTTACATTTGGGGGAGAAAATGTTGTGGTAATCTGAATCACAGTAGAAGCTTCCATTGCGCTCTCGGTGATTAAAAGATGCCAAAGGCTGTCGACAAGTTTTGCAGGTAAAGCAGAGCGGGTGGTAGTATCGATCTTTAACTTTTACGGGTGTCTAAAATGTTGAAATGTCAGATGTTACATTAGACACTTCACAATCTGTAGGTTGTAAGTACTATTTTAAAGAAAAATAACTAGAAAACTGTCAAAGTAGATAATTATTATTAAATTACTAATTACTAATTACTTACTTGGTAAATGGTGGTGCAACACATGTGACACTTGTTGTAAAAAACTTTGTTAAAGTCCTTCTCACAGTACAAAAGTCCATTCTTCTCCCAGTACCTGTCTGGACTTAAAACTTGGGCACAAACCGAGCACTGGAAGCAACTTTTGTGCCAATTCTTCCCAGCCGTGTACAGATGATAGGGCTAGAGATCACAAAAATATACATACAACAGCAACAATCACAATCGATTCATTATTGGTAGATAAATCATTGATTAATAACAAAAATTAACCAGATATTGAACAATAAAACTATTAATAATAGAAATTGGCCAAACATTACGTCGGCAATGGTCAGTTTGCACCCGAAACATTCCTTCAAGTGCAAAACCAAGGGACTTAATATGCCTCCTCGTCGCATGTCAGTAAATAGGTCACGATCCCGAATTCCCGAATTATTTCTTTGCCAGTGCCATCCTTTCAACGTTGGTAGCTTGAGCGGCTCATCTTTAACAATTAATCGAAGTAATTATTCGATTTTAAGAAAAAAATACATTTTTGTGGTAATGTAACACACATTCTATCATTTATTCGCCAGTGTTTAACTAATTAAATTAGCAGTCTCTCCAATTAGCTCAAAACAGTAATAACGATATAATATACTAATTAATTATTAATAATTTAATAATGATAACTCACCCAGGTAAGTTTTAGTGAAAACCATGATTGTATTATTTTAAACAGAGACTGACTAGTGAGTCAATAATAAACGAAATCGTGCTTCACTATTTTTTTTTTTAATTATTTTCGATATTTAGTTCTAAAATGATCAAAGTGTGAATGGTTTCAAGAGTTAACAATTTACTAGTTATGCACTGAGCCTTTCGCTCTTTGTTCCTTCCTCTCTCCCAACGTTTTAATCATTGACTGTCGCAATATCTGAAAAAGTTTGAGTCTTAAAGCTGTGAAATTAGAAATATAGAATATAGAAACACTGCACTACCACACTGGTAGTGATCGTGGTTAAGGTTTTGCTAGAAATGAAAGTTTGATAGAATAATAAATTACAGAAGTTAAACTATGGGCAGTGCAGTTCATCTTCATCCCTTTAGCTTATTTCCTTCATAGATCTGTCGATAGTTGAGCCCCCCAGACTATGTGGACCTTCAAAAGATAGTTAGCTTTGTATAAGTACATATAGCGCTAGTGTAACTGCAAGGTGTCCATTTTCTGCTTAACTTCAAAATGAGCCAAGTCCATCTATATTTTGAGGCCTTTTTTAAAAAGTATAACATCATTTTTTACATCTTTCTTAAATGCTAAAATCACGTTTTGCCTTTTTCTAAAAAAAGTAATATCATGTTTTACATCTTTTCAAGATGCTTAAATCAGGGTTTTTGCTTTTTCTAAAAGGTGTAGTTCCATGTTTTAAATCATTCCAAAATGCTAAAATCACGTTTTGCCTTTTCTAAAAGGTGTAATATCATGTTTTACATCATTTCAAGATGTATAAATCACAGTTTTTGCTTTTTCTAAAAGGTGTTGTATCATGTTTTAAATCATTCCAAAATGTTAAAATCACGTTTTGCCTTTTTCTAAAAAGTGTAATATCATGTTTTACATCTTTCCGAGGTGTTAAAATCACGTTTTGCCTTTTTCTAAAAAGTGTAATATTATGTTTTACATCTTTCCGAGGTGTTAAAATCACGTTTTGCCTTTTCTAAAAAGCTTAATCTCATGTTTTACATCTTTTCTAGAGGTTTAAAACAGTGTTTTTGCCTTGTCTAAAAGGTGTTACATATTACACCATGTTTTAAATTCTTCCAAAATGTAAAAATCACGTCTTGCCATTTCCGAGCAGTGTAAAATCGTGTTTTACGTCACTCCAAAATGCTAAAATCACGTTTTACCTTTTTTAAAAAGTGTAGTATCTAGCTTTACATCCTTCCAAAATTCTGAAATCGAGTTTTGCCTTTTCAAGAAAGTGTAGTATCATGTTTTACCTATTTCCCAAAGGTTAAAATCACGTTTTGCCTTTGATAAGAAATGTAATATTATATATGTTTCAAATCCTTCCAACATGTTAAAAGCACGATTTGCTTTTTCTTTAAAATGTAATATCATGTTTTACTTCCTTCCAAATCCAAAACGCCAAAATGAACGTTTTGACTTGTTTTGAACGGGAAATATCTTGTTTTACTTGCTTTCAAAACACTGGTACATAATTCAATGTAGATGTTTGCAGACATTGCATTGGCAGTTTTGAATTTAAAAAATGAGTGGGCCTTGGTTTTGAATTTTGAAGTTAAGCTGAACCTGGATTTAGGAGATTTTGCAGGTACCGCAGCGATATGTGTGTAGTAAAGTGAATTTGATTTTGACTAGTATAATCGTAATAAGAATCGGAAAGCGTAAGCGTAGCATTACAGTAATAATAGTCACTGCCTGTATAATTATGCAGGTTCATTCAATTAGTGTTGTCCAAGTACCACCACCAGTACCATTGGTAGCGAGTACCAGTAGGGAACTGTAGTGGTACTGGTAGGGTA
>JAQFZC010001936.1:0-25867 GCA_034695205.1 Dicyrtoma fusca | reverse complement strand
ATGTGTTAAAACATGATTGCGCGACATTTTTGGTTTGGGCTGTAGGTGGGGGGGCAAAGGTTATGTGCCACCCTGTACATAATAGCCCACTTTTTCAAAAAATACAAAATGCGGTCATACAGTTTCTAGAATGTGTAAAACATGATATTACACTTTTTCAAAAAAGGCAAAATGCGATAATAGCATTTTGAAAAAGGGTGAAACATGAAATTAAACTTTTTCAAAGAAAGCAAAACACGATAATGGCATTTTGAAAACGGTAAAATACGATATTACACTTTTTCAAAAGAGAAGAATTGCGATAATAGCATTTTGAAAAAGGGTGAAATATGATACTAAACTTTTTCAAAAGAGGCAAAACACGGCAATACATAGCATTTCGAAAAGGCCTAAAACATGGCATTACACTTCTTTAGAAAATCACAAATATGATATTAGCATTTTGAAAAAGGGAGAAACTTGGTAATACACTTTTCAAAGAAGGCAGAGCACGGTAACAGCATTTTCAAAAGGTGTAAAACATGAAAATATACTTTTTTTAGACATGCATACGTTTTCAAACTCTCATTCCATATGGTCACATGTGCAAGGCGCCGTCTGCAGATATTGTCAAATGAATATTTACGCGTCTAATAATTGGTATAACGAGTCACCAAGTCAGGATAATTGGTACACATTTCCATGCACCGACCACCTCCACTTCCATCCATATGGGCATACTATACATTTCCTTTTTCCTTCATAATTTATGACCCTCTTCCCTCACAGATAGGGGAGCCTCCACTAAACATAGAAACAAAGTTGATGAACAAAAGGATTCCCCGTAAAAGGTCATAGAAGGAGCATAGTGACTGGATTAACTTGGGAAAATTTTGATCATCATAAA
Source organism: Dicyrtoma fusca (assembly GCA_034695205.1). Classification (NCBI taxonomy): domain Eukaryota; kingdom Metazoa; phylum Arthropoda; class Collembola; order Symphypleona; family Dicyrtomidae; genus Dicyrtoma; species Dicyrtoma fusca. The sequence goes on along the minus strand of JAQFZC010001936.1, from coordinate 24,981 downwards.
TTCAGCAGTCAACCCTTTGATCTCTCGTCCTCATTCTTCCCTTCAAACGTCCTCATCATCACCAGTCATCTTTCAATCTCCTTTAGTTTCTCCCTACTCTCTCTCTCTCTGATGTGGTCATGACAGGACAGACTCCAGTTTGAGTTTGCAAATCATAAAATCAGGAGATTTGTGTATGCATTCAACCCATTTAACTTTCCATCTCAAATCTCAAATATTAGGAGGGCACTTGTTTGTCTTGTTTACTAGCCACAAAGCCAGACTAAAACTCCCGTCAATGGCAGAGGAAAGTCTCTCTATAGGCATAGCTACACGTGATTCTAATTCTGATGATTTATTTCCAGCCACTCTTGACTTGTGTCAACAGCTCAACTCCCATTTGAACCAAGTCCCAGTCAACAAAGAGTCTGAGTATTTGTTTGTAAAAGCTCCTGATCTATTCTGTTTGATGGACGTATCTCTGCAGGATCTACTTTAGTTTTATTTTTCAGTCCTTTTTGATTTGGTCAATCCGGGCGGACACACAAAGGGACGCCGGACGGCAGTTGTGAATCCAGAAATATTTTTAATGATGGCAAAACCCCCTTTTTCAATATTCAACTTGATCCTTATAGGTACAGGTAAGTCCGGTCTTTTCCTATACAAACTGGTTTTAAAATGGATTTTAAAAAATATGTGGCTGGCACGAGTTAATTGTAAAAACGCTCTTTAAATACACCAGTAGTTTGGAAAATGATTTTGTAAAATCGACAGTTTCGAAAACGATTTTTCAAAAAACCTTGAAGTTTTTTGAAAACGATTTTTCAAAACACCTGAAGTTTTTTGAAAACGATTCTGTAAAATCTGTAGATGTGCTATATTTTAAAAGGCAATTTTCAAAAACACTGGGTCATTTGAGTATTTATTTTGAAAACCAATTTTCAAACACAACCAATGCTTTTTGAAAAACGTTTTTGTAAAATCTGCAGATTTTCGATTTTAAATGGCAATTTTCAAAAAATCAGCTTCATTTTGAGCCTTTATTTTTAAAATCTGCAATTTTAAAAAACAATTTTCAAAAAACTCATTTAATATTGATAATTGTTTTTGAAAATCAGCAGTTTTAAAAAACATTTTTTAAAAAACCCGCATCGTTTTAAAAATGTATGTGTAAAATCAGCAGCGCTAAAACCAATTTTCAAAAAACCCCGTAATTTTTAGAAAATGCTAATTTTTGAAAATGTATTTTTAAAAGTGGTTTGTAAATAACTTTGAATTTATTTTAAGAAGCAATTTTGCTCTTAATTTCTAAATTTCTCTTTCCCTAGTGTGGCAATAAGTTGCCCGCATCAGCAACAGCATACAGCTGGAATCGCAACTGACGGACTGACGGACGTTTGAGCTGTTAACATTTCATTGATGTAGAAGGCTCTGAAGTTACGTCAATTAGTTTAGTTAGTCAACGGTGCCGCTCCGCCAAGATGTGAGCTATTAATAAATACAGGTATATACAGATAGAACAAACAAATCTGCTAACGACTCAATTCATTTCACACCACCACACACAATTAGGTAAGCCACACAGAAGTTCAGAGGAAATATCTGCAAACTGCGCTTATGAGCCCAGAAATTAAATTGACGGGGCTATAGCTATATCTGAGGGACGTCAAACGAAATCATGGCCCTATATAGTGACTATAGCCTCTAGTCTATACGCAGGGCTGCCTATTATTATATACATATATTTGAAGAGATTTAAAATGCCCTGAGTTACAATCATTTCATTGCACCTTGGTGACCAATTTCAAAACTTAGTTCAAGCCATGATTATTCCCGACACCCATAAATACGACGGGGAAACTTTAATGCTTATTGTTAGTGTGGTGATGGCTTCAACTTTCAAACTTTCAAAGTAGTAGAAGTAATACAGATATGTAGTTGGCGGTCCCATATTGCAAATCACTAAATCAGTATTCATCGTTCTTATGTATGTAGGTACATGCATTTAGGGACCAACAACCATTTTTTAATGTTAATGCCCACTAGTATCGTAATCGTAATCGTAAATTGTGAAGCATCTGATGTTGAACACAAGTAAATAATTTAAGTGTGTTCTCAGAAATTTAATTTGTACCAAAGTTCCCAGTATTCAAGGCTATGCAATTATAATTCACTATAGGTACATAGGAAAAAATAAAAGGCGCGTTTTTGTACATTTTTTACTCATGATTTCGGCCCTACGCATTGGCACATATAGTGCACGAAGAAGCATTTTGATTGTAGCCTAACAGCAAGGCCAGTTCCCGCTCAATGTCTTTTTGACTCTAGTTCGAACAATCAAGTTTTTAAGTCTGTTTGCACACAGTGGCAAATACCGCTTTTACACATATTTGAAAAAGTATAATTTGAAGTTTTACTACCGTAAAGACCCAAATAGTGCTCCCGGGCACTATTTCAAGCTTCAAGCTAAGAGACCCCGGGCACAATTAAAGACCCGTCCCGTCCACACACATAGAGAGGGCACTAAAGTTCGCGCTAAGAGCCCAGGCACAATTAGAGACCCGGGCACAATTTGGGTCTGTACGGTACTTTTGAAAAAGTACAAATACCAGTTTTACCATTTTTTTAAAACTTCATTTACCATTTTTACTGTTTTGAAAAAATGTAAATATCAATTTTAATGTTTTCAAAGAGTGTTAATTATAGTTTTATCATGATTTTAAAAAACGAGCCATTACCAGTTTTACTATTTTGAAAAGTGTAAATAGCCGTTTTACCATTTTTAAAAAGTACAAATAGCAGTTTTACCGCTTTAAAAAGTGCAAATACTTAGCAGTTTTGCCTTTTTTAAAAACGTGCCAATACTAGTTTTCCTGTTTTGTAAAGAGTAAGTACCAGTGAGTAAAGTTTTACCATTTTTGAATCAGTGCAGTAGTGTAAATAGCACGTTCGCTACTTTTCAAAAAGTGTAAATAGCAGGTTTGCTAATTTTGAAAACGTGCAAATAGCTGTTTCACCATTTCTGAAACGGTGTTCATATTTATTTACACTCTTATAAAGGGTGCTAAAACGTCGATTGTTGGGTTGGGACAGAGGTCAAAAGGAGACGAAGAAGACGCTGCAGGAGTTCGGTCAGAATTCTTTAAATCTGGGACCAGTATGCTTGCTACCCCACAATGCTTCTTCCCCGACGATATTTCCAAACTGAGAAGTCAGACACCTGAAAAGCCTGCTATGACTGTATGATGTATGCATGTACCGCGAACGTAGGAAAGTGCTACAATTCAAAGCATCACTTAAGAAATGCGAGTAATTAAAATTTCCTAGTCAAGATAACTAATGACGTCGTAAACAATCCCGAAGATAAGAGCTACGACCCTTCCATGCCATGCTCAAGACGTAGCTCAATGAACTTATCAACTGTGAAAAGGGTTCTTAAATAGTTTCCTTGTCGGCCACGGCTCCATTCACAAAGACCGAAGCAGCGATAAGGCCCATATATACCCGACTTCAAACTTACTTGGGATAACAGCCTCATCTGCGTCCCAAAGAAAAAGCATCTTTGTCAGATACATTCACGTCTATTCTGATTCTGTCCAGGCATATTTTCCTACATATTAACATCTCTTGTCGACGAAAACCTAGGAGCCTTGCAAATACGACTTCATGGGATTGGGTGGTAGGAAACACACTTTCAAAACAGGCAAAGCAAATCAAAACAACTTTTTTAAAGATGCAAAAGCTTTATAGAAACATGTTCAAAAGTAGCAAAACTACTATAACTTAGTATTTATTTACATTTTAGAAAATGTCAAAGCTTGCTATCTACCTTTTCAAAAAAATGCAAAAGTCAAAAATATTTGCATTTTGAAAAAGTGTAAAAACGTAATTAGTAACATTTTCAAAACAATCAAACTATGATACTGCCACTTTGAAAAAGTGTAAAAAGTGAAATCTACACTTTCATAAAAAAACCAAAACAAAATACAAGGTTATTTCATTTCGAAAAAGTGTAAAAACGTAGACTTGAAACTTTCAAAAAAAGCAAACTATTAAATTAGCTTTTTAAAAAGGGCAAAAAATAAAATTCACATATTCAAAACAACGCAACAGAAAAACATTATATTTGCATTTCGAAAAAATGCAAAAACGTAAATACCCACATTTTAAAAAAATGCAATCTATAATATTAATTTTTTAAAAGGGCAAAACATAAAGCCAACATTTTCAAAACAATCAAACTATGCGCGTTTTCAAAACACCGCGAAAACGTAAATATTAACATTTTCAAAAGAAGCAAATCACACTTTGACACCATAGAAAAGTGCAAAAAACACTTTATATTGGGCATTTTCAACAAAACAAGAACGAAAAACAAATTTAAAAAAAGGTGAAAATTTATTATATTTACCAATCAAAATTTCGTAAATTTTAAACTGATTTCTAAAACGTGACATAGGAAGTGCCCCCATCGCATTACTTCGTAGTAGATTAAATTCCGTGTAAAAGATTCGTTCGCGAGGATACAGAAGAGGAAGATGAGGAGAACTAAGGAGCACGCGTGAAAACTAATTTATCTCTTCAAGTATGAAATAAAGTTTCTTCCCTTATCACTTTGGATCCCAATAGAGATAGCGGCCCCGTAATAATGAGTAAATGAGGGAGATAAGCATGCACTTTGTAGCCATTTGTCAAATCTCAATTAACGACGTGAAGATGAAGTACAACTTGAAAGATTTCATCAGCAATATGGGATATCTCCGCCGTCTTTTTTCTTCTTCTTCTTCTTCTTTACCATTTCATAAGAGCCAGAGCCAACCATTATAAACTTGCTAATTACGAATTAGTGCACCAAAAGTACTACAAGATACGTTGATAAACTACAGAGTACACTTTTCACACATTAAATAACAAGCTCGTAATGTCTGTACAGATAAAAAGATAATCTGAAATAGTAGCTCCGTATATCAGCGTACAAAATTGATATAGGAGTAGAACAAATTATTATCTATTTGGGACCGTCTTTGAAAGTTATACGACAGATCTTGTTTAGTTGGTTGGACTGGACGGTTGGCGGTCCTATATATTTTCCCTGTATATTATATTTTAAGGGTTTGCTATAAATCTGTAATCCTATCTTTTCACATTTTTAATATCTGTAGGTATTTGAACTGGAAGTATGGGATATTTTATGCCATTATCCAGGATCATTGCAAATATGAAGTCATTCTGGTTTCCTTCTGTGGAACTCTTTCATTTAGGAAAACATGTGATCGACGTTTTGAAAATGCCCAAATGTGATAACTACGTTGTCAAAAGTATCCAAACGTGATATTTTGATTTCGAAAAAGTGCAAAAACTGTTACATCCACGTTTTTAAAAAGTGCATAACTTATTGCAGATACTTTACAAAAAAAGTGCAAAAACTATTGCACACTCTTTTTAAAAAGTGCATCATAACCTGTTACACACAATTTTCAAAAAAGTGTAAAATTATTGCATACTCTTTTTAAAAAAGTACATAACCTGTTACCCACACTTCAAAAAAGTGTAAAAATTATTACAAACACTTTTTTTGCAAACGTGCAAAGTTATTCCATACACGTTTATAAAAAGGTGCACAAATTATTGCGTGCTCTTTTCAAAAAAGTGTAAAACTTATTACACACAATTTTTTGAAAACGTGCAACCATTATTACAAACTTTTGTAAAAAAAGTATACAAAGTAGTATCGATACACATCAATTGCAAAAATTGCAAAAAATGGTAGGTATTTACTCATTCCGAAAAAGCAATTTCTATGCCCTGAACATCATATTTGACAGGCTCCACGATCGCAAGACACTTGGTAGGTACATTAGTATGCCATCTGCTAATAAAGTGTAGAAGAAAGCAGACCTGCATAGTCTGTAAGGAAAGGCCCTTCAGCTCCAAAAAGGCGACTCCGCTGACAACTTAACTTTGGTCAACAAGTTTACGACGACACTAACAAAGTATGAAAATCCCACCGAAGTACTAAAAGAAGCTCATGGGACACACTTTGGACTTAAAAAAAAATTTTGTTGATGCTAAACTTGAAATTCATAGAAAAGTGAAAATCCGGCTCATGTTCCATCTTTGAGTCTCAAATAAATTCAAGGGTGTCCTTGGTTGCCATTGCCATTGCCGTGGCCGTTGCCGCGGCTCTATAATTTTTTACGCCCTGTGTGACTTATGGACGGAGAGTCCGATTACGATTACGACTACGATCGCCCATGCCACTCACTCCCGCATCCTTTCCTACTTAACCAAGCTAGAAACCAGTGTGTGTGTGTGTGTGTCAAAGTCCAGTAGCAAGAAAGCCTTCGTCTCCAGCGGCTTGAGAGTGAAATGAGAATTCCTCTGACGGATGGTGAGGCATTTCATGTACTGCACTGCCAGTCATAAAATAATATTATTCCTTCATATTTTATTGCATCGAACTTACATCGTTGGGATGAACGTCGCTGTTTAGCCACCAGCAGTACTGTCTGCAATCCCAATACGTTATAACATGACGCCATTCTAAGCGCCAAACTTAATTCTACCGTCTGTTTAAAACACTATAAAATTTTCTTGGTTAAGATCTCTACTTTTACACGGAGATACAATCTATAGCCAGGGATCTTCTTATTTATAGGGTTTGCAAGGGTTAGGAGCCCTGCAAAGAGGATGTTAGAGTGCTTGGACTTGGAAAGCTTGGATTAAAAGGAGGCAAGGAAGGTTTTTAACATTTTGGAAAGGTGTGAAACTATAGATTATGCTTTTTTAGAAAACGCAAATACCGGTTTTAACATTTTGAAAAGGTGTGAAACTATAAATTGTGCTTTTTCAGAAAGCGCAGATACCGATTTTAACATTTTGAAAAGGTGTGAAACTATAAATTGTGCTTTTTCAGAAAGCGCAGATACCGATTTTAACATTTTGAAAAGGTGTGAAACTATAAATTGTGCTTTTTCAGAAAGTCCAAATACTGATTCTAACATTTTCAAAAGCTGTGAAACCATAGATTATGCTCTTTTATAAAATGCAAATATCGATTTTAACGTTGTGAAAAGGTGCAAAACAACATGTTGTGCTTTTTCAGAAAGTGCAATTACCGATTTTAACATTTTGAAACGCGGTGAAACAACTAATTGTGCTTTTTCAGAAAGTGCAAATACTGATTTTAACATCTTTAAAAAGTTCAAAGCAATACACTAGCCTGTTTAAGAAAGTGGGTATACTCATTTTAACATATTAACATTTTAAAAAGATGTCTAAAAAAATAAATTCACCTTTTCCAAAAGTAAAATAATATTGAATTTCCCCTTTGGAAAAAGACCAATACACACTTCACACATTTTGCATATTCCAACAAAAAAAACAAATACCGTTTCTACTAAGTCATAACTTCCTAGCCCCTTATTGCAACGATATGATACTTTTGGTTCACTCTTATCATTACTTCTAATACAACTATATAGTCCAAGATAAACTTGCACTTGAAGAAGTGCTCATGCAGTTGCTGCCGCTGGTTCTGGTTCTAGCTTTGGTTCTCGTAGGGCTGAAGAAGAAAAAAACACTGGTGGATAAAAAAAAAGCTGTGGTCGTTAAGCAGTAGCAACAGCGAAGCTTGATCTTGTGTACGCAATAATACATACTCCGTCCTTGTAATAATAAGCCCTGAGCATCATACACAGAGTCATAGTCCTTAAGAATCGTACATGGTGTCATATTTGGAATTTGGAAGGGCCGTAAGCACCCATATTTCATATTTATTTTAAGTAGCAAACCCAAGGAAAGATCAACTAGACGACTTCTACGTCTACCAGTAGGATACTATTTTGTGGGTAAGACACTTACAAAAATGACAGTACGACTGCAATAATACACGTATTTTTTCCACAGATGCCCCCTGGAGTTATTCATCTACATAGCTACGTAGGTCCATTACGTCCTATATGCTACACTACACTCAAATCAAAATGATTTAGATTACCGACAGCATCGGTATCAATGACACAGCTTGCTGGTTGATCCTTCAAATTCAGAATCCAACATTTTTTACCATTAATCGAAGCTACAGGCTAAAGGGAATCGGCAGTTTTGCCGATTTTGCTGTAAAAATTCGAAGAATGGCCAGTAATCTAGTCTAGTTATTGTTATTTGGCCATCAAAGGGGCCATAATTCAAATTTTTAGGCTATTTTGTAGCAGATTTTCGAATTCGAACAGGAATTGCACCGAATTTTAGTGAAATGCTTTTACAGAAGAAGTACAGTCCAAATGTTTGCTTTATTTTAACCTTTTCGAAACGGAACTGTATCTAGTTTTACATCTTTTTGAAAATGTTAATTTCTTGTTTTGACCTTTTTTAAAGTGTTAATTTCTTGTTTTGACCTTTTTTAAAGTGTTAATTTCTTGTTTTGACATTTTTGAAAGTGTTAATTTCTTGTTTTGACCTTTTTGAAAGTGTTAATTTCCTATTTTGACCTTTTCAAAAGTTTTAGTTTCTTGTTTTGACCTTTTTGAAAGTGTTAATTTCTTGTTTTGTATCTTTTGAAAATGTTAATGCATATCTTGTTTTGACATTTTTGAAAGTCTTAGTTACTGGTTTCGAATGCTTTTGAAAATGTTAATTACTAGTTTTGACAGTTTTGAAAGAGTTAATTTCTAGAAAAAGTACTTTTGTAAAACATTCCATAATTTCCCAGTTGGGACTAAGTAAGCTTTGTGATAAGTACAGGAATTCCTTCAGGCCCTATATGATAATAAACTTATACATAGCAAGAATTAGTAAATGAAAATATTTGGAATCAGGGACCCACCCACCTTCACATTATACACAATACAGAATAGAGAGAGAGAGACGCCGTTCATCAAACCATGAACCATGTCGATGTCATTAGCTGTAAAGTTATAACCTCTTAAAGAGGGAAATTAATGACTCATTAAACTGATTAAACCCTCGGTTCTTTCTTACCACAGAAAATCATAATCACCTTCAAATGATAAAATCTTCGCCTAAATTGCGATTGCGAGGAATAATGTGGCAGTCCCACTTCCCACTGTGGCTACACACTTTTTATAGAATAAAAGGTGGGATCGTGAAGTGCATCCATATTCTTCCAGTTACAATAGTAGTTTTTATAATATTAGAATGATGATACGCCTCGTCCCAACAAAATTTGGTGGTTGGTACTGTATGGTGTGTCTTTTATGGTCTCAATATGCATTCACTGGCACTTAATCCAGCCACAATTAGTCTGTGTGAGCATGAATGAAGATTTTACTATGGGAATGAAGAAAAAAACGGATGAAAATCTTGTAAACTTTATGATCTTTTCGTTTCCCATGTATACCAGTGTTTTAGAGGGGATTTCTAGGAGGTGGACTGTGTGACTCCGTGTGAGGTTTCGTGTATTCGGGATGGATGTATATGAATGTGTGGATGTATACATAGGGAATTGATCCGGACGTGTTCTATAATCGTTTTGGGCTTGGTTCAAATGGGATGATCCGCGGAGCATAAGGAAGAATTCGACGGTCTGAGTAAATATGTGGATCAAGTCAAGTCAGTGTCGAGATTTATTGTCCTTATGTAAGGCTTTCGAGTCAGAAGAGAGTCAGCCTATACGTATGAATGCGTGTACCAGTATTCCGTGAGCAGGCATGTACAGGGCTGACTATTACTGCTATTAGTGGGAGGTATGTAGCAACCGTGGTGACCGTTTAGGAATTAGGAGCCTTGCAAATATAACGTAATTCGTTTTGGCTTTTTTTAAAAACTTTCGGAATGGGAATAACTTTTGCATGGAAACAACTTTTTCTTTAAATGTGAGATTGTAAAATTTGCTCTTCTGAAACAAGCAAAATGCGATAGCTGTGATTTTAAAATAAGCATAAACGCGATATTTACAGTTTTTAAACAAGCAAAATGTGAAATCTGCACTTTTAAAAAAAGCATAAACGCGATATTTGCTTTTTTGAAACAAGCAAAATGCGATATCTGCGCTTTCAAAAAAAGAATAAACGTGATATTTGCAGTTCTTAAACAAGTAAAATGGTAAATCTGCACTTTTAAAAAAGCATAAAAGCAATATTTGCAGTTTTGAAACAAGCAAAATGTGAAATCTGTACTTTTAGAAAAAGCATAAATGTGATATTTGCAGTTGTTAAACAAGCAAAATGTGAAATCTGCCCTTTTAAAACAAGGAAAACGTAACATTTGCATTTCAAAAATTTGAAAACAATAGTATTTACACAATTCGACAAAATCATTTCTACTACCTATATACTTTGGGTATGAAGGGCCCCTGTTGGCACTACTGCCTAGCAATCTTCACACGAAATGATATAACCATACCACAAAAGTAAAAGCCAAACGAGCAAGGCTGAGTCTGTATCTGTATTTGTATGAGCCTGTAAATACTTATGTAATTATAGCTCGTTTGAAAAGTATAACAGTGCTGAATGTAAACTCTACTCTTGCAACAGAGATTCAATCCAATATTCGTGTTTGTGGGGTGTGTGTGAGGTAGGGCTCGGTGATGTAACTTGGGAAAATAAATGCGATGTGGTGGTAACATTGGCGAGGGAGTGTGAAGACCTCCTTAGGCACAACGACCGACCCAACAAAGATTTCTCGAAACTTTGAGCAATGGAGAAAATATCAACTCACTATCTCCCACTTCCCAGTTATTGTCCGCATCCACATAAATTGATTACTCGGAGGCGTCTCCAAAGTGCAGAACAATATGTACCCTCACAGTTGCACATCATAAATTACATCCTAGAAAAGGCTCGCAACTGCCAAGTAGATTATCAAAGCATGTTCCCACTAATGTGTATGGCCTTCCTTCACTCGCTCTCCAAGATGCAAAATGACGCGTATCCTTAATATTTGAGGGAAAATCCCATTTTGGTAACAACGAGACACGGGGAACTATTCACATGTTGTCAAAAAGTGTAAATCCTAGTTGTGCATGTTTACTCAAAGTGTAAATAGATGTTTTGCATATTTTCAGAAAACGTAAAAAGAGATTTTGCATGTTTACAAAAATCGTAAATAGATGTTTTGCATATTTTCAAAAAGCGTACAAAGAGGTTTAGCATGTTTTCAAAAAGTGTAAATCCTAGTTTTGCATGTTTAAAAAAAGGGTAAATAGATGTTTTGCATATTTTCAAAAAGCGTTAACAGAGGTTTTGCATGTTTTAAAAAAGTGCAAATCGAAGTTTTGCATGTTTTCAAAAAGTACAAATCGAAGTTTTCCATACTTTTACAAAGAGTAAGTTGAGATTATGAGTATTTTGAAAAAGATCGAAACAAGGGTTAATATTTTTTGAAAAAGTATTAACCAAAGTTTTCTATATTTTCAAAATACATAAATTGACGTTTTTTGTAATTTTACAAAGTGCAAATCGAGGTTTTGCATGTTTTCATATTTTTTGAAAAAGTGGAAAATGAGATTTTGGATGCTTTGGTAAACTGTAATTTTTAATTTTAGGCTTGTAATCTTTTAAAAAGATGTGCATATAAAACTGCATGCACTCAAAGGTGCAAACACTACTTTTTACACAATATTAAAGAGCTGGTTTTATTTTGTGAATAAAACAGAAAATACTGTGCCCTTTTTGAATCTCAATGGATACGCTTTTCACTGCACTTTTTTGCTATTAAGAAATCCTGGATACGAGGCATTTCGTCCCTCACGTGACGATATACGATTACTGTTTGCAATCCAACCATTCTATTTGTATCTTTTGCCGTATCAACAGTGGCTGAAAAATATGATTATTTCCATAGCCATTTTTTCCTGGGAAACCAATCCAATAATACTATCAGAATCGCACAATCTTCGTCTTAATACTAATGCTAAGGCCGGCGCTAATGCTGACACACTACTAATCGTAAGAATTTTGGCCTTATGGCATTATCGCATCATTCATTGCCTGGCTGAATGTTTTAACGTGGAAAATAAATGGAAGCGCAAAAATGAATTATAAATATGGGTCCACAGAGGTCCCGCATTGCCTTGAATTTGCCCCGTATAAATTGACTTTGCAATAATTGATGACCTCGCCTCTATCTTTATTACAACATTACATTTAGAGTGGGATTAGGAATGAATCGATAGATTCAATTAGCATTAACTTCTCTTGGTCCTGTCTTTCCTTCACAATATCATTGAGGGATTCCCTCTCTCTCTCTTTCTCTCTCTTTGCTGTTCCCGGCGGAATATTTGTATGGGAAATTATACCGATTATCCAAATCTACCGGCTACGGTACAATAAGTGAAAGGAATGAATACATTGCTGGTTAAGATGCAAAATGACGCCTATCCATTCTATAAAGTGTTCAAACACGAGCGGAAAAATTTACCATTTTTGTTAGATCACTGATCGAATGAAGTCTCTATAAGGATGCAAAAACTACTCCAGTTTACACTTTTCAAAAAGTGTCAGAATTTAAATTGCACTTTTTCTTTTCTGCGCAATGTAAAAACTAGAATAAACTACACTTTTTAAACAGTTTAAAACTGCATGTTGTACCTAGTTTTCAAAGTTTGCACAAACTTGATAAGGTAGCTATTTTCAAAAAGTGTAAATTCTTGAATATGTACCTTTTGGAAGCTTGCAAACACACAGTCTACACTTTCCAAAAGCGTACAAACTGGAATATGCACTTTTTCAAAACTCGCAGAAGTTTTTGCTCTTTTAAAAGAGTGTAAAATCCAGATTTGTACTTCTCAAAACTTTCAAAATCGAAGTTTGTACTTTTCAAAAAGTGCAAAATCTAGGTTTGTTCTTTTCAAAAAGTGAAAAATCTAGGTTTGTACTTTTCAAAAAGTGAAAAATCTAGGTTTGTACTTTTCAAAAAGTGCAAAATCTAGGTTGACGCTTCGTCAAAGCAGGAAGAAGCATGATTTGTCCTTTTCAAAATGTGTGCTAGCTGGAAATGCAGTTTTTCAAAGTTTGCAAACACGTGACTAATACATTTTAAAATATTTCAAGTTGAATTTGTATGTTTTAAAAACATGTAAAAAGCTTAAACCCTGTAACACATTTCCGAGTTTAAAGCTTTTACGGTTCCATGAAGCTTCTAAAAACATTGGATGCAATCCTGTTTGTGTCTTAACCCGCGATACACAAGATTACAGGACAGAAGGCAAAATTCCAATAAAAGCCACAGCCAAAGCCAAACAAACTACATACAGCAGCGTCTACAGATGGACGAGACATGGAAACACCAACAGCTAACACTGTATTAGTCCCATCACCATTACTTCTCCCGAGTGACACAGCACATGTGTACTTGATGCTTCACGAAGTTCAATAAAGGACTTTAATAGCCCATTTCAACCGGAGACCAGCCGAGGCCAGGAAGGATAACCTGTTATTATTATCCGACGTGAACTCTGCACACTACACTACACGGTCCACGCTCCACACGGTCACGGTAGTATACATATGCACTATAATTATGTACGGGCCACCATTACATATCGTTGGTGGAAATGCAAAGTCAACTTTATTTTAATAGTAACAAATTTTGTACATACCTGATTTTATGTGTCCATCATTTTCGTTAGTTACATGAAAAAAAACAAAATAGAATACAATCATTAGCACAATTAGAAACACATTTCTACTTTTTAAATGCCGCATTTTCTTATTTGGTTACAAGCACTTTGCATTTAGACCCACGCCACATTGCGTCAGCTGCAGTTACAGTCCAGGCTGTGTCTGCACGGCCGGCATGCTACAGAGCCCACTGATACAATTTGAATGAGTCCAGACCCCCATAATTCTTTCCATGTCTTTGTCTTTTGCCTCTGCGGTGGTAGATTATGTGCAAATATAATTAGATATGCAAATATACGCCAGTTTCAGCTTTGATGCACGGTGCAACATATGGCATTGTCAGTGGAGGGGAAAGCTGAATGGAGAAATAATCAGAGGAACCAGGGCCAGGGCTCGCCTGTGTAGCAGGTCCATGTAGAAAACAATTTAGGCAGTCAATTTACTGGAATTTTCATAATACCTAAGCAATTATACTACCAGGACGGGAAATGAATGGAAAACTATGTTTTATGTTATATTCTACTGTGCAACAACAATGCACGTTCATCACAATTCCAACTGAAACCTCTCTGCATACATACTAGCGCCAGTATCAACGCAATCATGCAGTGACAGTGATAGCATCTCGATAGCACTGGACTAGCCAAATTATACATAGAAGAGGCCCGGATTGAGGCCTTGGAAATATTACTTCTTTCTACCATCATATTTTTAGTATGAGTAATACATACTTAATTATTGAGTAAATCAAACTACCTACTCAACTGTACATTACATGAAGCCAACCGAAGCGACGGTTGGAACGAAAAAGCAAGTATACTGATATTGTACTACACCATTCAAATATTAGTGATGATGGAATTCCATGGTAGTAGGTATACCTATCATTAAAATACCTACGTTTTTGCTGTTTAAATAAAATTACTAAAATAACATGGTTTCTTAGACTCCTTTAATTACATGATAATACGTATAATAAAACAGAATCAGTAGCAAACCAACATTGCCGAAGTTGAAACCGGAACCGAAACCGAAACAAAACCACCATCGAAAACACCATTATAGTGTCAGGAAAGAGTAACCAAGGCTATAAGTATATATAGGTAGGACCAGGGAGACAGTAAATAGAGGTATTTTATTAAGGTAGGTAGGTACTTATAGGCAAATATTTTGATACAGTATACTGGATTTTAAACACTGTGGCTGTCAAGTTGAATTTAAACTCGAGGTTTAAAGTTAGGTAATTCAACCTAGCCTAGAATTATTTAAAATAAACATTCTTTAATAAGCACTTTAAAAAAGCAAACAGTAGTGGTACAAGTAGGCGGGCTACTTCCTTAGCTACTCCAGTAATAACAAAATCGAAGGGATTTCACGTGGGCGAAGTACCTATTCGTGTGCAGCAGTATAGGTATAGGCTATAGACATAAGCATTTCGATGAAGGCTTCGAAGGTGAATTTTGAAAGTGACGCAATGATAACAGGTTGCCCATAAATTGGGAATTCCTCCATTGTGACTCTCAGACCAACACCATAAAACTCGCTTCCGAGTTCGACTGCCCACGTCCCTACATTTTTAAAGAAAGAAACAAATCACTTGTACACTTTTACCAGGGTAGACAGTGCAGTGGGTTCTGGTCTGGTTCTGCATGGTTCTCATCTGCTTTGTTTAGAGCATTTGGAAATTTGGAAACGGAAGAAAGGACTGGAAGGATGGAATGAAAACTGTAGTCAACAACTACCATTATATGACTTGACCATATTCCACTCTCGTATCCCTCTATCCGGTATCCTTACTTTCAACATTATCGTCTCATCGTAAATCCAAGGAGATATTTAGTGATTGAGAGAAACTTTTTAAGAGACAAATGTCTGCAGCCGAGGATTTCCTCCCCTTTGCTTGTCTTGCGCCACTACACTGCCTGGGCTACACTTCAGGGCCACTCTCACTTTATTTCCTTGTGTTGTGAGTGTGCCATCCCATGGTTCCATATTGTTGTGACATACGAATTTAGATGAGCTCTTGGAAGGGCAAATACTGTCAGTGCTTGGGTGCTACATATTTCATGTAGGGGGTTTTGCACATACTACGAACCTTTGTAAGATTTTAAAAAAGGTAAGCATGGAACTATAGTTCGCAATATCTTCAATTCTTTTTTTTTGAAAGAGTGAAAAATGTCATAAATACATGTTTTTAAAAAAGTACAAAATACATCATAAATGCATGCTTTTGAAAGAGTGCAAAATGTGATATTTCCACACTTCAAAAAGTACAAAATAGTGTAACTTGCTCTTTTTGAAATAGTACAAACTGTCTCAAATGGATCGTTGTGAAAAAGTGCAAAATGTCATAAGTGCATCGTTTAGAAAACCAGCAAAATGTCATAAATGTATGTTTTTAAAAAAGTACACATTACCATAAATGCATGTTTTTAAAAAAGTACAAAATGTCATAAATGCATGTTTTTAAAAAAGTACGAAATGTTATAAATGCATGTTTTTGAAAAAGTGCAAAATGGGATATTTACAAATTTCAAAAAGTACAAAATAGCATAATTTCCTCTTTTTTACAAGCGTAAAATGCCGCAATTCCACGCTTTTGAAAAAGTACAAAATGTAATACTTGCATCTTTTTGAAAAATCGTCGAATACGATACTTGCACATTTTAAAAAGTGCAAAATGTCATATGTAGTTACACACCAAAACCCTGTTTATTACGCCATATTTGCAAAGCTCCTTTCATGCTCTTCACTGTTTTGTTTTAAGAGCCTTCCTTTCACGCATGGGTGTATTCGTAAAATGGAGTACGAGGAAATAATGCATATAAACAACAGCGTACCATCACTACCAGTGCAGTGGCCCCCCAACTTTGTCTACATGTATTTTGCCATTTCCTCGGAAGTTACAGCATTTAGTTACTTCACAACATGGAACATGAACCGAGCCAAGACACCAGGAAAGTGTAATCTAACATTCTCGGGATCTTGTACTTGAATGCTTACAGAAATTGTTGGCGAAGTACAGTAGTGGAGAAACTCAAGATTTTACGAGCCAAGCCAAGTTCATAATAGGATTCTACGTATTGTTATTTTATTCTGTAGCTGTAGACACTGGAAAGACTCAAACTACTACCGATATACCTAAGCATCTTCACTTGAGTCATATAATTTTATCAGACATTAAAGGGGCTTTTCAGGTATTACTACCAAACAGAAAGTTCTTTTCCCAAATACTTCGTAAGTAAAGTACACCTAACCACAATGTATTACACTCTGTCAAAAAGGATTAAAAATCCATTTTTGGATTCTTTGAAAAGGCTAGTGTTATGCATTTGCCCCTTTCAAAAAGTTAATACTACGCTTTGACACTGTTTCAAAAAGTTTAAAACTAGTTTTTCGTATTTTTAAAACACGTTTATGACTTATTTTTGCACTTTTTGAAAACACTGTTACGGTTGTTTTTTGCACTTTTTGAAAACCTTATTTTAATTTTTGCATTTTCTGAAAACACTAACTAATTGCATTCACACTGTTTCAAAACGTTTAAACCCATTTTTGATGTTTTTGAAAACACATAAATTGTGATTTTACACTTTTTCAAACTCTAATTTCTATTTTAGCATTTTTTCAATGGATTTTTCCATCCCAAATTCCCAAATCTTATGGCGTCATAATATTTGAATGATTCCAAAACAAAAGCCTAGGGCCTCGGCTATGCATACTATAACTTGTATTTACTACACAGCAGACCTACAATCAAAGCTGGGCTACATCCTGGGCAGCTGACAACTTGTGCAATATTTTACGATTCAAATGTAGATCTCGACTGACGTCCCGGCTGACACACATCTTGATATCTTATTACACTTTTAATCACCTTTCAAAATTAGAATTAAAATTTGATTCCCTATCGCCCTAATTCCAAGACAATATATTCATCCAGCATGTCAGATATAAATCATTTATTAAATGGATCCAAAACTTTCCCTCTAATTCCTGGAAGGAGGTAGAATGATTTACAACAATTAGCTAGGCACTACAGTACAGGCAATTCGACACCCCTCCACTAGTGAAAGTGAACACTTTCTTCCAACCATCCCGCATCGTCAGACAGCCACACTGTGTCTTTGAATAAAATAGACCCCGCAATAAATTTCTCGTGATTGTGACTAGACAGTATGTACGGTGCCTTGAAGCAGACGGGATTTTAGAAAATAATTTAGCAATTTCGAGACATCTTGGAAAGGCTGGCATGTCATACATGTTGAAGATGTTTTGACTGTTGAGAATCCCAAAGCCTTGGGCAGAGAATTTTCCTTAAATCTACAGACACTCATCAAATTTTATGACTGTAGCTTGGGCAGACAAAGATTGTTGACGTGGTTTTGATTTTACATAAATTACAGAGATTCAAAGTTTAGTCTCACGGAAATTAAATTTTGATTCTGAGCAGTGTGCACATACTATACTGCCCTGTATAGGGTGACAGACGAGACTGGAGAAAGAATAATCCATAGCTGAAGTTAAGTTTCCTGACTCGATATTATTTATGAGAGGAAATTGCTTTGAGGTGGAAGAAATGGAGAATTCACTCTCGTGTCTCAATGCAATGTAGCCGTCAACTGAAGGAGTCCAAAGGGATCAGAAATTCAATTTATTATTGACTAGCATTAAGAATCACAACTGTTGGAACACTTGAAGCATTCCCATAGAATAACAGTCTATTCTTGGCCCGGCTAACACTCTAATGTTTTCTTCAGATTGGATGCCTTCACTTAATGCCCCACCATTATCCCATTGTAGCCAAGAGCTAATACACCTAGAGAAGGAGCTTCGCAAATATGAAGTCTAGTAACATTTAGGCTTTGAAAAGACTTTTAAAATACCTAGGTTAAGGGCATCTGACTTTTGAAAATGTGTAAATACGTGTGATACTAGCTTTTTTAAAACACACCAAACATGAATTTGGTGCTTTAAAAACAAGTACAACTTATTACCTATATTAAAGTTTTCAAAACGGGCAACACATGAAATGGCCGCTTTATAAAAAAGCAAGACTTGACTTATTCAAGTTTTTAAAACGGGAATATATGAAATAGACGCTTTAGAAAAGTGTAAAATGTCTTATTGGAGCTTTTTAAACAAGTGAAATAATGAAATGGACGCTTTATAAAAGGCAAAACGTGACTTATCCAAGTTTTTAAAACGGGCAAGCATGAAATGGAAGCTTTAGAAAAGTGTAAAATGTTGTGTCTGCACTTTTCAAACAAGTCAAAACATGAAAAAGTCGCTTCATAAAAGTGCAAAATATAATACCAACACACTTCCAAAAGAGGCAAAACATGAAAATAGCGCTTTTTAAAAGTACAAAAAACGCACTACCAACACATTTCCAAAAACGCCACAGGCCACAGACAAAAACATTAAATTCAAGCTTAAAGAATTCAATAATACATATGTATGATAGCTGAGTACACGTTTTCAAAAAACAAAAAGCCAAAACATGAAGTTGACCTTGACTCTTTATAACAGTGTAAAATAAAAATATGAACTATGTATCTGCAAATTTCCGAAAGGTACATGCCTACCTATGTAGTTATTTCCTTCAGAGCCATAATTGAAAGGTCCCTAATAGTAAAAGTTAGGCCGGAATTCATACAATAAGCATAGGTAAGCGCATTATCCATTATCAGTGTAGCAGGCAAAATGCTTGAATTCAAGCTATAGATGTTTCCCTGGTATACACCACGGAAAAGTCAGGGAAATCTACCCACACATACATAGGTATACAAGTATAACAACTTGAGACTTATTTGTGTCGAAACTAAATTTGGCAAGACTTTGTTTGAGTCAAAACTTGATTTTTCCTAAGACGAGAGAAAGTGTGTAGAGGCGGCTTGGGATGACGTTAGTCTTATGTCTCACTCAATTGTTAGAGTCACAAAAGAGAAGAAAAGCGGAAGGTTTCTGTCTGGAGTCAAGTTCCCTCACGGATGGATCTCTACCTCTCTATATCCTCCGCGTATATACCACCAACCAACCAACGACCCACTCACGTCAGTTCAATAATAATTAATTTATAGCCAAGGAAGCCATAGCCATCCTACATTCTTTATTTCCAGTCTCCAATCCTCCAAGTCTTTTCCAACTCCCCCATCTTATTTTATTCAATAGGAGAGAGCGATGAGGAAAATTCCATCGAAATACGACTTGCTTACTTGTAGCCCTCTTTTCTAGAATTCTAGAATTCTAGCACATCATTTATGCCGCCGATAATTTCCTTTCATTCCCTTCACCCATGCAATGCTCAAGGTAGCACTGACAATTAACAATCAGCATTGCATTGCATTGCGCATTGGTTTGCTATTGGTAGTGAATTCCAATCCAATAAAGAATCCCCTCACCTTTGTACCCATTTTTAATTAAACTAATGCCAATCTGTGAATTGGAGTTTCGTCCCTTTGTCTATTAGCAGGTCTAGGCCTAGTCAGTACTATGGGAGAGACGTACGGGGCTCTGGTTCTGGTAGTCGAAATGAACTCACTTTAAGCAGAATGAAATGGACATTGACATTATTCCGTCCGTGATTTATTGCATTCTGTATAGCTATGTGTGCCACACTACTTGTAACCTACCTACTTGTAATTAGTACAGCCTAGAAGTAGGAAATATCCAAAATTCCAAGAAGGTGTGATGAAATATTTGTATGTATGTATGTATTGTGAAGGCAAAGGTATCAAAGGGATACAAAACAGAGGTAGAGGCTGCAGCTTTAGCAGTGGGCATGTACATATGTATACAGCTACCTTTATTAGATTTTTTCAAAGAATGTTTTTTCAAAAGATGTAACCTACCGTATACTCGCAAATAGAGCCCCACTCTCCAATGGAGCCCCATGAGGCTGTTTAACATAAGGCACTATGTTATACGGGAAGCAATGCGCGGGAAGTTTTGAATAGAGCCACACTCTCAAATAGAGCCCCACTCTTTAATAGAGCCCCAGTCAACGGCAACAATTTTTGAATAGAGCCCCAGAGGCACTATTTGTTAGGATACGGTATGTATGTATGTATGTACATGTCTAATAGAGTGTGAGTTTACTTTTAAAATTAACAATCTTTGTAAAAAAGAAAAATGGGTTTTTCGGTACGGAAACTTTTAAAATGTGGTTTTCAAAATTCCCAATTGTTTTTAAAAGACCATCATTTTCTAAACTGAAAAAAAACTGCCTGGTAAAGTTTAATTTTAGTATTACCAATTTCTTTAAAAATCGGCCATTTAAAAGTCAAATTGAAAATTCTTGGTCACAATTGCCATTTGCTTTGAAAATCATTTTTGGAATAACTTACAATTGTTTTTTTTTACAATTGCCGATTTCTTTGAAAAGTCTCTATTGGAAACTACAGTTTTTGAAAATATTTGGTAAAAATTGAATCAAAGTTGAGTATGATCCTCAAATGCACACCTTTTGAAAGCATGTTCTTTAGAACATTACTTTGCCTACAGTTAAAACGGGTCTAGTACCGTAATAATTACAACAAATCGATCGTTAATCATCTCCTAATGGTTTACCTTACACTTTTTTCTTAGATTTGTTATTTGCTAAATTAATATACCAGAACCAGATGTTTGAATATAAAATATTATTGTAATTCCGTAGTTTATGGAAGGGAAAGTCGATAAAGTTGAAACTATGTGAATACCCACAAATTAATTACATTGTCCAATCCAAACCCATTTGTGAATTGGACAGATATTCAAAATGTGTCCATCAAAAATAAAGTAGAACGATGTACATATTGCATTGTTTGGATATTTTATTATTATTGAACTAGACATAATTCAAAGGTGATCTTGAATAAATATTCCTAGAAGGAAGGTCAAAGGTTGTTTTTGATAAAGAGCGTTTCTCAGGGAGACTAAAAGGCGCAGTCTGCTGCCCCGTGTTCTAAGACAGAAAAAAATGGATGCACTTTCCATCAAACTGAAGGTACACAATTACTTATCTCTTTTAGTGAATGAGAACTGAATAAATCATGAAAGACTTTTGCAAGCGAAATTGTTCTCGAGAATGAGACCGTTTTTCAGAGAAAACACTAATGCACTCTCTTGCATTATCCCATCCGTACAGTACATAAAGGAGCATTCCCTTACTCAACCCAAAGCCAGTCAGGAAACCAATTCATTTCAGTCTGGATAAGTAGAAGGTATGCACAAGGAGGTATCCTAAAAAGTATTATTTCGCTTTCCTTCCAGTGGGGATTTTTCAATTTCGTTCATGGATTCATGGACGAGAAAATAAAATAGGTAGGCAAGTTTGTCTAGGTATATAGTGTGTGCTATAGTACATAATATATATGCGCAATGTAACTGTAATAATACGCTATGAGGTAATGAGGCTATGACCTACGTCCATTCAGCTCAATGCAATGCCCTTACACCTTCACTTCATTTCATTCCAGGGTTCTAGACTCTCAAAATTCAATTTCACATCCGTATTCGTAGTGAAGATACCTACGTACCGACTACAGTCATTACATCTCGTGGGTGAAGAAGCATTATGGCGAAAGTCCAACGTTCCCTTAAAGTTATTCTGACATAAGTCCCAACAATAAAGTTTTTACTTGTTTTAAAAACGGTAAAGGCAACTTTAGTGAAGCTAATACCTATTTACTCTTTTAGAAGGGTCACAGCTGGTCTTGAAACTTTTTCAAAAATAGTAAAACTGCTATTTGCACTTTTTCAAAAACAGTCAAACTGATATTCGCATGTTTTCAAAAACAAATTGACATTTGCACATTTTCCAAAACAGTCAAACTGCTATTTTCACTTTCGAAAAACAGTAAAACTGCTATTCACACTTTTTCAAAAACAGTAAAACTGCTATTCGCACTTTTTCGAAAACAGTAAAACTGCTGTTTACACTTTCGAAAAACAGTAAAACTGCTATTTGCCCTTTTTCAAAGACAGTAAAACTACTATTTGCCATTTTTCAAAAACAGTAAAACTGCTATTTGCCAGCAAAACTGCTATTTGCACTTTTTCAAAAACAGTAAAACTTATATTTGCGAAACTTCTTCAAAAGTGGGAAAACTGCTACATATTTGCATTTTTTCAAAAATAACAAAGCTGCTATATACACATTTTAAAATATTAAATCAGGTATTTAACCTCTTGAGAGATAGTAAAAAGTACGTTGTGGGGACATGCGTCAAAATTCTCAAAACGGGATTGATTAAGGATGTCACAATACTGGTAAACAGGTCTATGGCCTTGACCTACAATGCTTCTTCACCCACGATACGCGCACGAACATTATGCAAGACGACCGAGCGACGATGATATGCGTGTACGCAAAAGGATAAAATGCAATTTTATTTCCTATTTATTCAATCCAATAAACTCCACAGTCAGTTTATTGATTTTGGACTCAGCATGATTATGACGTGGATGTTTTCTATCCAGCCAGGGAAGGAGAGATGCGCTATCAATAAAATACCCACTGCACTGATAAAGCATAGAGACCAATAACCAACAGGAAAAATCTAATAAACTGATATCCTGCCAAGAATTTCTTTAAACAACAGCAAGCAGCTATGGAAATTGCACAAGAATATGATAGCGCCTTCCGAATTTGCATTTTTCTCAGAAAGGAATTCCAATTTTACCGAACAGAGCGAGTATGACGGCTCTGGTGCGGAATGCCACAACCGTATTTGTAGATATTCTCTGTGTACTGAGTCACTGAGCCAGGAAAAAGTGAAACTTTTCCCTTTTCTTCCTACGAAAAAATGAAACTTGAGATTATTCCACATTTTAAAGAATAATTCAACCACATCCAACTTATTATAGCAGAGCTGACAAAGCTTCCTATTGAGCCGGGTTGAACGAACAACGCCGAGTATGGAGTTTCCAATCCGTCACACACTAATAATAGAAGTAGTAGCAAGCAAATGGCAATGCCTGGCCATTTTGAATTTGAAAAATCCTTCTAGGAAAATTCTAAAGGAAAGAGTTTATAAATCAGAATCAGCACGTTTTGCCTGTTGCACTTGCGTTAAACTATCTGTAAAAGATTACTGTACCTATGTACACTCACAGAAAAGCATGTAATATTTTACTTGATTTCAAGTATTATTATACTTGATTTTGGGTTGATTTACGCACATTCTCAAGCTCACGTAAAATCACTCACTATTCAAAGTGTAAACCAGTTTACACAGGCCAACGTAAAATTTCTATAGTTTATCATGTAATATTAACGCAGGCGTCCTTCATTGAATTTTACGTTTTTTCCTGTAAATTCATTTACGTTATCGAACGTAAGCATTACGCCCTTTCGCGATAGTGCATTTACAGTACCAACCGTTAAAGCTATGCGAAATCTCGTAATGGATTTACCTAATACGATGTAAAATATGATTTTACTTTTTAATAAGTGTAATAATTACTTATAAAATTGTTTTTTCATAATTTATTCATTGTCATCATTCATTACTATGCTACACATAAATTAATACTGAGATTCAAAATACAGTTTACAGAGTTTATAAAATAAAAACGATAAATAACAAACAGTTGGCTAGTTTTTAGTTCAGATTAATTTTGTATTCACAGTTTGCTTATTCTACTGCTAGCTATATAATTCTGTTCATCGTTTCCCCAATTAGGTAAAATTATCAAATAGTTATTCAATTCTTAGTAAATATTCTTTTCGAAAACGGTACATACGGTATAATGAATAATTAACAAATATAAATTAAGTAAGTACAGACAAATAAAAAATACTTAGGTACTTACAAATAAAAAAGTACATACATGTTTAGGTACACTATATTTCAAACTTGACCGTGTCTTGCAATACTGAAGCACATGAGGCTTGAAATCATAATACCGTTGAAAAACAGATCCACAAGTACAGCACACAAAATGTTTTGAGTTCCCATTTAAGCTACGCTCAACATTTAGTTGATTCTATATCAAAATTACTAAAATCACTTCCACAAATAAAACATATTACATTATCACTGCACTGTCTGAAAAGCTGCATTCTGCAGAAATATGATTTGCTTCTGCTTCTGTGATGCTTTGAAACTTGTTAAGGAGCATCTTGCAATGATCAATGACGTCCTTCGGATCCTTAAAAGAAAGCTCCGACACTGCCATTCATCAGGAAATCTAGATTAAAATAATGTTAATTTATTTAAGTTGTAATTTCTACAGTAACAACGTACAAACGCGCTGATTACTGACAAGGATGGTTGTAGACTGTTACCTTTGAAAGCATCACAGTACGTCAAAAGTCGTAATTCAGTCAATGCAAGTTCAGGTTTAGCTAACTGGTTGGCATCGTCCATACTTCACTCAAGTTGCTACAATACATACAGATAGTAAAATTACTTGATGAAAAGCAATGATA
>JAQFZC010001935.1:0-25884 GCA_034695205.1 Dicyrtoma fusca | reverse complement strand
AGACTGAACGGTTAGACTGGACCGAAACCGAAAACTTTGCCCGGCTTGGCTTATTCCGGTCATAAAACCGTTGAAAGATAAATAAGTTTACATCAAAAGGTTTTACAAATTTTGTCGAGGTCATAATGAAAGTTAATTTGTTGATTTAAAGCTTTAAATAAGTATTTTTCCTAAACTGAAAGCTAATATCAAGTACAGTATTATATACTCAGAAAAGGTAATCTTGGCGATTTATGTTGCAGTTTACGTTGTGTTTCTGCTATGCCCGCCACTGACAGCAAAGACTGGATACAAATTGCATTGTAGTTCTCTGCAGTGAATGCAGTAGATTATGTCGTGCAATTTATTTTGTTACGAAATCTGTTCTTGTATTGATAACACAGTATTGCATCAACATCTTTACTTTAGTGTGGTTTTGATTTCACTCTTTATTACCTCCTTTTCTTGTTTATTTCCTTCCTTCCTGCCTTCCTTCCTCGAATCTTTAGTTGTGTATTCGTTGAACGTATAAAAGCGCCGACCTGTTTGAATATTTGAATATATACAGTGCATATACCTAATGCGACCTTGGTCACCCAATAGTTGGCATCAGAATGAATGAGTCTGCATGGAGAAAGCAAAGGAAAGTTGAATCGGATCAAATATCGATTGAAGTTGAGTACAATGCTCATATACGGCTGAGTCAGGTATATTTGAGAGCTTGCAAATGCCACGCGAATAATAGGTAGAAAACGTAAAATTTTCCGAAAGCTTATTTTGCACGATTCAGGTCATATGAAAAGGCAAAACAAGTTTGTTTTAAAGTTTAAAAAATAAAATCATTTATACGTATTGTACAAACGTGTTGCTACGCGAGAGAGTTAGTAACAATGCTATTTAGCATATTACAAAAAAGGATACAAGTAGTTTAAACAGGTTTAAGGAACTCGTTCATACATACATATGCATTTAAAAGTTACTAAGCATAGATCGATAGATATATATGTATAGATAGTTGGAGAAAGCACATAGCTGCTTCTGTTATTGCATCTTAAGGAAGACTAAAGAATTGATTCATAGTCTCAGTTTTGCACAAAACTCTCATTTATCTCTCCTCATACCCACACACTCCACTTCAATTTCAACTGGGCTTCAATAATTCATCCAGCCAACTTCATACATCAACTTTCACTTTCCTTTCTTGCTACATGTATAGGTGTGTGTTCCAAGGCTTGAAGCCGGAGCTCTGTTGTTATCTGCAATGGCCGGGATGTTCCTATTAAATTACTTGACATCCTAACATCATACTATCGACAAAAAAGAGAAAGAGCCCGTACTCCTTGATTCCCTTCATCTGCTCCCTGATAAGCATTTGATAGAGTGGACTTTTTGACAAATGAGAGATTCCGGAGAGTTATTACACATAAAATATCAATTACAACCTCCATTTGTTAGATAGCCCTTTTGTAAGTACAAAGGGAGCTATCTACATCTTTAGCTGATCAAGCACTTTAAGTTTTTTGGGCTTTCCTAGACAACGTAAACTTTCTAAATCTAGTAGCTACGATCAAAAAGCGAGCAAAGGACGTCAATGAACAACAAAATTATATGTACTGGCTTTAACTTTGATGACTTTAGAAAGTTTTTTTTTGTAACATGTTGAATAAACATTTATTGTTATTATAATGTTAAATTAAGTATACAATATAATGCAATATAATACTTTCATTTATTTATATATGTATATAGATATATAATAATGTTTTTATTCTATATAATATCCCTCTAGACATCTTACATTTATGTATTTAGTAACAGCTATACTTGTATATAGTTGCATATCGTATCATGCACAATAATTACATGGTAATAATATTTATAGTCTATTAGTACATGTGTTTTTGTAGCTTGTGTAACATCTTGGTATAGCCATAGTTGTCAACATACAATGATTTAGTAGAGTTTTTGATCTTTAAAAAAGAATAATAATAAACTTATTCCTACTTGTATTAAATATTATTTAATTCTTTTGCAGATCTCCACATAGCAACCATTCAATATTTTATTAATAAATTCCTGAAACCGTAATACCAAACTAGTGAAGTCAATTAATTGTATGTTTTACATGATTTAATAGTAACCTATATAGTAGTATTTGTATAATACTTTACACTTGTCATAGTTGTAGTGCTAAGATTTTGGATTTCATTACTTTCACTTCTTTACTTTCTCTTGGCGTTAGTGGTAATTGTATCGTAGTATTGTGTAATTATTATAGGTACATTCTTGTAAATGTAAATACTGGTTTCAGTGGTAATTTATATCTCAGTAGCAATTTTTAGTATTGAATAGTCTTGTTGTAATTCCTGTTGGTTCAGTTTAATTTTTACAATTTAGTATGTTGGTTGTTTCTTAAGTTCTTAGAACAAATACAAATTATGATTGTATTACATTATTCTGCAATTATGATTGAATCTCAATGACGTTTAGTTTGAATCGTTTTATTGAATATTTGTTTATTTATTATATAAAAAACCGGAGAAGTAAATTACAGATTTCAAAGAGGAATTTATTTTTAAATGTAAACTTTTCCACAGTGACAGTGCTTTTGCAAAAAGTGAAATCCATTCTAAATAATGAGTAAATGAATTGCTGTATTTTGTCAGTGCACTTGGCAATTACAATAAAACAAGAAAATCAGAAGATAAATTTTGCCTTTGAAGCAACCATTTGCTTGATTCCTCCAGTGCTACTTGGTAAAACAATACTGACTTGAATGCATATGTTTTGTTTATTTACCCCGGCGTTTGCGTTACGAAACAGTAGTTGAGCAAAGTAAAAGGATATACAAATACAGTATGATGCTGCTTTGTGATGAGATAAGCGGATAGACGAGAGAAATCAAGCCAATCCTTTTGTTTAGTAAGTGCCTTGCTCCCTACTCCTTTGGCAGATAGACCATACTTGGTAACAAAGGTAATAATGAAAGAAAGGTAAAACATATTTCGTGTATTATTCCTAGCTTTCTGTGTTCAATATCCTTGAAAACAGTTCACGTTCACGAAAGCCTTCACTTTCACTTTCACTATAGCCTCAAGGGATCATAGTTACGTATAAAGCAAATTGTTCTAATTGGGATTCTTATGATCTTGAACACTTTTCCCCTTAAGTAAATTCATTTTGACTTTTACTTCAACTTTCACCACCAATTACACTTTCACTCACAAATCAAATGTATCTTGCAATACTCACTGGTTAACTTATATCTTCACTTTCTCTTTCACTCCAGTATCAATCCTTAGTTGTGCTTATGTAGCTGTATTTTAGTTAATAAATCAAGTTAATATATATTTATATGCTTTTCCCCCTCTAAAGTATTTAAATTCAACACTGATGAATGTAAAGATGACTTTGGGGGGAAATTAGTTTTTACTTTGAGCTATAAAAGTTCACGTTGGGGGTAGGGTTGTTGCATAGCCAGGGTGTAAAGGAATTTTGGTAGAGCTGCTTTGAATTGGATTTTGTGGGTGGTTGCTAGACCTAGCTGGCATTTTGATTGTTATTTTTTCATTACAATTTTTGTCTTGTGGAGAAAGTCAAAGTAGCGTCCATTTTGGGTAGATTTGGGTAGAACTTTGGGCAGCGACGTGGTCAGTTGTTTCCTTATCGGGTTTTTGAAGTGACTGGGATTAGTACGGAGATAATTTCGAGTGAAGTTAGAATTGAGAAGGTGGACGTCTACCGTGGACTTGTTGAGCTTCCATCAGGACAGTAATGCAAACACAACGCCCACAAACATGGCAAGGACAAAGACAGACACCATGCATGCCAGAATTAGGCAGACACACTTCCGTTGAGCACTAGTGATTCCGTTGGACTGCAAGAAACAACAGATATTAGTAATACGGAAAGCAACGCTTTAGGATTTATTTAATTAGGACATATAATTTTAGAAAACGTTATGCCTATAAATTACGAGAGATATTCTAACCTGTAACGCTTATAAGTTGAAACTAATAAGCCTCAAATATGTTAAAAGTAAAAACGAGTTCTAAAATTATAAAGTTGCCTAAACTAAACTTTTGACTTTACAATATATTATATGCCGTAGTGTTAAATCCCCTTTTATGCCCTGGATTTGAAGGGACGTTTTTCCCTACACTTTTACCCTCACTTCCTGGACTCATTCACTAGGGAGAAAGTTGAAGGAAAACAAACAATTTAAAGCTACAAAATAGATTAGAAAAATCCCAGGAGAAAGTCAAAGTGAAAAGAAAGCAGAGCCAAAACAGACATTGCTATATTGAAGTGCAGAATGCGTGAAAGTAAACAAAACAAAGAGCTTTCCACTGCATCCTTAATCGTACGCTGCGGTGGGGCAGCTAGGAAAAAAACAAAAAGCTTACACATACAATAAATAAAAAGGAAGTAAGATAAGGGATAGATGGGTTGCAAATAGATAGAATAGGAATTAGGAGAAGATGCTCTCTTCACTCTCCACCCAGCAAATGTTACATTGTCTCACTTTCACTTTTACAAATTGGACCATAAATCACCCGCCAACAGAATTCCGGAGAGACACATTCTAGCTATCCATGGAGACCATGGGCAAAGAAGGGAACCAGAAACAAAACTAGTGTGAACATAAAATAGCAGTCCTAGAGTAAGAAGCAAAGTGAGACAACATCTTTTCAGGCTAATAAAAGCTAAAAACCATAAATCTATTTTAAAAGATTTTTCTATAGTTGTAGTGCTAGAAACTTCATTGTTTATTAATGCGGTAGTTGTGATACTTTAAAATCGTAACATTATATATTGGTGGAAACTTCAAAAGTTTAAAATTGCGGGTTTTTAAAAACATTGAGTATGGGATTTTTAAACCCTTAAGTACCACGTTGCTTCTTAACTCTTTAAACATATATGTATATAACATACGACTACAAATGGACACGCACTAAAACTACAGCTATTTATTCAAAAACAAAGGAAAAATGTTAAAAAGAAGCCCCACTAGCGTATGAACGAAAGCAGCTACAATGCAATGTGAGCCGCAAAATCACAAAAGACCACGTAACACAAATTGTACGTACACTGAAAAAACCATGGACAATACAATACCTACACTGCACTGCAATACACGACAAGAGTAAAATACATACTTTGTCTGTAGCAATGTAGCCTACAGACAAACCCAAAATTGGATGGGAGACATAAAGCAAAACCCGTGAGAATTCCAGACGAAACAATTGAAACATGGAAACCATTGCAACATATAATCGTGAAGGACAGTAAAGAAAGAAAAGTGAAACTCGAGCAGGAATGTCGTACATTAACAAGACAATTTGTAGGTAAAGCTATAAACCTTGAGAAAGCAATTTGAACCGCAGTTTTGTTTGCTGAATTTTGGAAGAAAAAACTTAAGAATTATTTTAACTTAAAACAATTGTAACGGCGGATCCCACAGAAATATTTTCAGTACTTTAATTTCTAAGAGCTTCCACAGTTGATACATACTTACAATCTTTTTTAAAAACATTAAAATCGGATGATAATTGCAAAATCTGTCACATGAAGTACCAATATAGGGAAGTACTAACAAGCCTAGAATTCTTTGCAAAACAGAGTTTTGTTCATGAGAAATGTGTATGAGCAAAACATGAGAATTCCATTAATTATTTTTTAAAATAAAGCATTGGTGGCTTCATGCTTAATGCGTAATGTTATTTTTTCCTGGTTTAGGTGTTCAGGTCACAAATTTTATAAAATCCGTCTGACGATAATAATTTTTCGATAAGTGATTCTACGTTTTAATTTCTCTACTAAAATGTAAATGTGCATAACAATCACTGTTTTAACTGTGACAGTATACGAAGTTACGCGAGATCTCGGGGTACAAAAAGTAGGCTTCCGTTTTAATTTTATTTTCTGTAAAGAGTAACACGAAATACGGCAGTAGGGTGAAGTAACTATTACCAGCCTGAGTGCCGTTCATATAGGTAAGCCACAAAATTTTCTTAGAAAATAAAAATAATGACATAAGATTAATTGTAAGATCCAAAAACATCTGGAAAAACATCGGCTGTGCAAAAAAACAGCCTGTTGGTGCTAAAAAAAGGGATGCAAAAAATTTAATAATTCAGCCATGAATTTTATGCCCATTGAACCCAGTTGCATTCTCATGTTAGGATTAACATTAAACTTTAATTAGCAAACAAAATCACAGAGAGCATTGCAGCATTAATTCATTATGTAAGACTCCTTTAAGATTATCCTTCATGGTTTGACTAATCTTAAGGTGCCCCATACGATGATGATTTCTAAATAAATCTTAAAAGCTGATTTTATTTATCAGGTATTTGTATTTTAATAAATAATAAAGCGCCCTTAAAATTGGAGAAGACATTGGTGATCGCCATAGATTGTTACAATGGCTTATTTAGTGGTTTGGCCTGTTAGTTTAACTTTGTTGCTGTTTTTGCATACTTTAGTGAAATTGTCATAAGTCGTGATTCGTTAGACATTAAATACAACTGTTACTGCAGACAAAAGGAAGCATAAAATGTTCGTTTGAGATTTTACCTGTGACTCTAAGTCAGAGTCAAGTGACTCTTTGTCGTCACTGGCAATGGAACAGCTGATGGAGGAGGGCGCCGCGTTCGCTAAAGTTCCGTCCGTGCCGTTGATGCTAAGGAGCGTGTCGTTCCGCCGCGGCTTCTTGAGTATTGGCGCCGAAATCTCGTCCACCCCAAAGCAGTCCGGCGGAGAAAGCAAGGAACGAATCTCAACCGCAGACTTCAGCTCCAGCAACTGAGCCCGGAGTTCAAACAGTTCTCTATGAAAAAGGAAAACGACAGGAGATTTAGACTCTACACAAAAATTAATTTGAAGCCCAAACGAAAAGCCCGACATCATCAAGATCATGGATTAAGAAGCAAAGCTGGACTTTGATCATCTTCCTCTCTTTGTTTCCGGTTATAGGCTTAACCTTACATCCATTAAATTCACCTCTCGTTGCTTACAAGATCAAGCTACATATAACGTCACCTCTAAGCTACACCAATATATATCGTGTGACATTTCTTCCTTTCTTTTTATTTATTAGTCACATGTAATCAGCTTTTTCATCAAGACGCTCATTTTCCCCCAACTCTTTTGGCAGAGGAAAAACAACTTAAGCAGATTCTTCTGAAACGGGGGAAAGCGCAAAAAAAACATACATACCGTGACTTTGATCTTTTAACTGTCCCTTTGAACTTTTTCCAACTTTCTCTTTCAACTCCGTTTTTTACATCCTGCCCAGATTTCCAGCAATAATGACTAAAAAATAGCTGACGTTTTAGTTTAGTTTGGTAATGAACATGGGTAATTAAAAAAGTCCAGCTGGGTTGCACCTTGGCATGCAAACAAAGAATACAACTTAGAGCTTTCCCTTTCAAAAGCTCTGTCTATGATGGAATTTGAGTCGAGAGTGTCACCTGAAAACTTTAGCTTGCTACATTGATTTCGCTTGCGCTTATAAACTTTTAGAGGAATAATTAAAATAAAACAAATGTTTGTTTGGCATACAAAATCAAACGTGTGACTGAAAACTTGAAGTAACATTGTTTGAAAAAATAATGAGAGTGTTCTGTAACCGTTCTTGTAACAGACTAAGGTTAATTGCGCTCTATTATTTGTACTAGATTTTTTATAAAGTCTTTAATGAATTGTGATGAACTAAACATGCCCCCCTACTTACTTGCACAATTGTGAGGCTTCGACGCCTTCCATGGCAAGTTTGTCGAGGAGAGGGACATCGGCTTCGGCGGAGGAGTGTGTGGTGTAGGGTCGATTAGGGTGATGATTGTTGGGTCCGTCGAGTCCAGTGTGAATTAGAATATTGCTCCCATCTGCGATGGAGAAGTCCCGCAGTAACACCAGCGATCTCTGCATGGAGGTCTCTGTAACAACAAAATTAAAATACTCGAATGAACAAATAAACAATAGTTAGGGAAAGTCCTGTACATGTAACCTGAGTACATTATTTCGCAAAGCTTTTGATACACTTAATGGGTAGTTTAACTGCAAAGGACTTTCTATCGAGCTGTACTTGTAGTGCTTAAAAGGCTTTGCCTTCAGGAGTACATCTACTACCTGTATTACACTGTTTAACATGCCGACTCCAATGTAGTCTACACCGCCGAAAAAGAAAATAGTGAAAGCAAAGGGGAAAGGACCAAAAGTCAATTTTGAATTTGCTGGAAGGATACATTAATCCATACAATCACTACTCGTTTGACTTGACTAAAGTTTGACTTTCTCCCAACTTGACTCCCGGGTGAAAGCAAAATTGAAACAGGAGCTCACAAAGAAAATGAAAATAAATTCCAGTATTGTATGCGGATTCCGTATGCATGGTACTATAGGTGAATGCAGCTCCATTCAGGGACATCATTTCCATACATGTCTCTGGGAAAATAAATGTATGTAAAGCCTAAAGCTGGAAATTTATTGTTGACTTTGACTTCTACGTTGGTTTGGCTCCCGAATTTAGCCCTGGCAACTGAAGCTGTACGCAATCGAATTCAAAATTCAACTGCTGGGTTGAAAGCTATACATAATCAATGATAAATGTGTGGGAATTCAATGATTTATTCTCTGTTTTACCAGTCGAATTAGTTTGTCACACACCGCCCACGAGCAGCAGCAGGGAGAGAGAGAGATCGAACGAGAAATAGAAAGTGAGAGAAAGGCAAATGCATGTGCAAACATGTTTGTAACGCAGCGTTTTCAATAAAAACTACTACACACGCATTCATTCACAATTCTGAAGCTGTTCAAGCATTATTCAACAACGCTCGGTATTTTGTAGTATCGGTTTTTAGTTTTAGGAAGTTACAATAACTTGTACACCAGTGCTTCAGTAAAGCAAAGCCAAAAATCCTTATAATCCAAATAAAAAAGGACAACTAAAATAGAAATTTCGAATACAAGAAACGTATTTCTAGCAAACAAAGCAAATTGAAAGAAAAAAACAAACTTTTCCCTAAAGAAATTAGTTACAAAATGCAATTCCAAGGTAAATTTTTCCATGGCTAAAATTCTTTGCCAGTAAGTTGGCTAACTTATGAGCTTTTATTTGCATAACTGACTTGGCAACGAAAGTAGCTAACCTTTTACATTGTTTTCTCTGTGCCAACAAAACCCACCACAAAGTTGTATAAATTTTATGACAACTTTCACCTTTTGGACAGAATTATAGTAAGGTGAAAAAGGGCATTATCCAAGTGTATTTTCATACATTTTCGCTTTCACTTTCTTCTTTTTTTATTTTTTTACCTGAATTTTATGAAACCTTTTACGAAGCAAGTTTTTTAACATATTCTATTATTCTACATGATCTACAAAATTCATGATGTACTAATGAAACTGGTGAAAGTTAAGGGAAAATTATTCAAATTTGTTGCCTTTGCGGAACTTGTTAGTAGTTTCGTTGACTATTTCACTGTAAAACTAGCACAAAATTCTATTGTTAAACATTTAGATGGGAATACCAAACAACCAGCTGCGTAAAAAGGTAAGTGAAAATACACAACTTTGTAATAAAAAACGGAATTTAAAGTGTCTGCAAAAACGAACAACTAAATTCAAAAAGTACGCTGATTCGTAGATACATTACTGAAGAAACAAAATGACGCTTTTTTAAACTATTGTCATTGTGAAAAACCCGCATGGCTTCTTTGACATTACAATCGACTAAGTCAAAACGCTTATATGATCGGCGAGACTGTTAGATTGACGGATATAAATGAAAGGCAGTTTTGTCATAAATCCTCCCTGCAGACAGAACTGAGTCCCCTGTCATTTCCACTCTCGTCCCCAAACTTATAATAAATCCACCAAACATTAATTATTCATAGCACAAACACAAGAAGAAACACCAACGAGCACACAAGTGTGCGAGGACAAAAAGTATCAAATAAATATAAAAACAATTATTCCTGGACGTCAGGGTCTACAAAATAAAATACTAGAAGACAAACGTGGATAAAGTTATTGGGTAAAAAACAATACTATTGTCTCACAGAGTGTTTGCTTAAGCTTAAGACAATTCTAAAAACGACCCATTCTCAAATTAAAAATTACCAATTTATCTATGATTTAAAAAAACTTGTAAGTGGAATCATGTAAAATTGAGCATGTAGTTAAAAAAAGCAATTTAATTAGCATCATCTTGTAAAACGCTGTTCATACAACAGCTTACAGTGAAAGTGAAAGCAAACTTTCTTCAGAAGGGTTTGTTACTAACTGGCGGGCGTAGGGAGTTTGGTAATGAATTATGACGTCGACGCCCAGCCCTTTGCAAATGGTGTTTATGCTTTGTAATTGAGGAGAAAATTTCTTATATGCACCCAGATGAAGAAAGCTGTAGACTTGCAGAAAGTGGAAAGATAACTCACCCAAAGAATCGAGGCAACAAAGGAGGAGATGCCATAGGCGTTCCAACTCCGCCCTCTCTTTCTCCGCCCACCGAGGACTGCAAAACAAACAAGTACACAATTTCCTTGCATTACTGTCAAATTATCTAATTTATTTTGTACACAATAATTCAAAGTTGCATTGCAGCTTCTGCTAGTTCAATATGTATTCTTATTGTTACTCTTATTATAAGGCAATAACAGCTCAACAAAATGAAAGAAATCTTCCAGTAAATTCAAGGTAAGCAAATACGTTAAGCAATCTTCATATGTAATCCAATAACGGGTAATATTTTCAATTTTAAACTGCGTAACCATAGAATAGCACGTTATTAACAAGCCAAACACTACAAGTAACAGTATCATTGGAACTTTTTAATGCTGCAAAGCATTGCAACTCCTTTTTGCATCTATTTTAATTATGATTTTTTATTAAACCAGTCATCTTCGTTTCATTAACTAATAATATTGTGCAATTTGCTTCGTGTAACCAAGGTTTGAAAATGATTTTCTCAAACTTTCAATCCCACTGAAGCTAGTATGGCAATAGCTAAAAGGCAAAAAGGCATAATGAATGTCTACTCGTCTGTACATACGACGACGAGGAAAAGTAGTAGAAAGCATGCTGAAGCGATTAGTGCATGTAAACGAGTTCGGAAGCGATTGAAACTAAAAACATGGGAAGTTAGAACAAGTTTTAGAGAACTAGTACGTTGCTTCTAGGGGCTGTCTACTAGCTACAGCTCAACACCTGCAATCAACGTCCGTACAATGTGTGCAGATGCAAAATCACTTCCAAGTCAAATTAATATGTGGAAGAGCCCTAACTTAGGAAAACTTGGATTTCGCAAACTCAAAGGAGCAATTCAATTGATTGGAGCGTAAATGGAAAAAGTTTGAACATTCTGGATTTCGTAGAAAGCATTACAGGGTCTACTTAAGCTCACTGACTCACAACTAGCTCATAATCGCTTTCTCCATTTTACATTTCTATGACGAAAGTAGAAGATCAGATGTTACATATTCGACTAGTATTTTGAATAGGAAGCCGACAACGTGATTATAATGCGCAATGAAAGGCATCCGCATAATGCAGGTAGGAGCCTAAATACAGTTTCTACATAATTCTACTACTTAACGTAATAACTGTATTACATTCAATGCCGAAAATACCTAAAAGCAAATTCTTAGAGCACGTTTTCCCTTCATGTCATTTGATTTGCTAGTTTACAAAATCATGTACGAAAAATTACACGATCTCTAACGAAATTAAGCTATTTAAATACTTAATGCCACAGAAAATAAACAAAGATAAAATCTGTTAATAGCATGCCTATTTTTATTTAGAAAACGTATACAACTAATTTAATTAAGTGGAGAGTAAAATAAAATTCTAACCCTTGAGAAAATCAAGCTGAAAAAGCAAATGGAATTGAAAACACACAATAACATAAAAGAAAGTTGCAATGTTTGAATTCTAGCTAGCGAAAGCTGGAGAACGTTAGAATTGTCGAAAGCTGGATGGAAAGGAAGATTCGTAGAAAAGCTAAAATAAAGTGAAAAACTAAGAAAACTTTAAGAAAATAAATGTTGAAAGAACGTAAGAAGAAAGTAAAAAAAGACAAAAGAGAAACTGAAGTATTGAGTGGAGTGGAAATGAATTATTGTTGAGATAGTTTTAAGGATGCAGCCGAGTGACTACTTTCTTTGTCTCTTCACTGTTTTAGTGTTGGTCTATCCATATCTTACATGAACGTGCTTTGTTTTAAAACTTTCTCCAGCTTTCTCTTTGCAAATTCTTAACTTATAGGATATATTTAAAGGGACCCGCTTCGGTTATATTAGGCCCCGGTAATATATGAATGGAGCCTAATGGACGAGTGGCTTACTCGAGGAGTGCAGGTAAGATGGTGGCTTTGGCGGCGGCTGCAGCCTCTTGAGCAGTTCGACGGGCTCTGCGTAGTTCATCTCGTAAGTGAGGCCCATCGCCAGAACCGCCGAGCAGAGCAGCGAGTGCAACGTGAGTTGCTACTGCCCGATTCAAGTCTCGAACCAACTGAAACAAACAAACAAATAATCTTGCAAAAGACTCCCTTCACTCCCTTTCCAGTCAGAACACGTAGCACATACACGCAGACACACATTGAGCTCTGCTTTCTTTTTTTTCTCGGCTCAACCTGCAGCACAAGGATGAACCAAAACAGACCTGCTTTTTGTTCAGGCAGTCTGCAGATTCGGAGGCTAAAGTGCGATACCAGGTATTTTTTTCTTTTTTGTCCAACCTCTACTATTTAGACATCTGTAACGTATCCAGGCAACAACGTTTTCCGATGTTTGAAAAACATTCCAGGGTGTTTTTAAACATCTTTTAATGATGGTTCTACTACTTATTTACAATTATTTTGCTAAAGTAACCTGTTTCAATATTCTATAAGGAGTAATTGTCCATTCTTTAATTTGTAATATTAAATGTTTTAAGTACTTTTTGTCTACAACCAACCATAGCTGAAGGGTAGAATGCTTGCAAACCCCCCCAGTGATAACAAAGCAACTCTAAAACATTAATATTATAACTTATTTCGCCAATAATTGTGATTAATAGCGTTCTCTACATTGCAATTGTGTAGAATATTAAATAAAATTAATCAGTTTTCTAATCCTTACCCGGCTGAAGGACACATATTAAAGTTGACTTCGATTTTTTACTTACAATGTGCCCATACCGAACGTGTTAAGCGCTTTTACAAAGGAACACGTGCATCTGTATAACCTTCTGTAGAACATGATAAGTCCGTCACGTTGTGCTTTTAAAAGCTCAGCGCGACAGGCTGTGACACTACCATCTAGAGCAGCCAATATTTAGTTCATTAAACGACCAGAAATTTTCCGCATGCGCAAACGTACATACTTTACTTTCGACCGTAAACTTAATATGACAGGTAGTTGTAGACATTGCAAAAGTCAATAATCAAAATTTCAAATTTCTTCGTCGCACAAAAGTTGACTATCAAGGAGCTAAATTTAGCGTAACAAGACAGACTGGTAATAATAAAGAGTGCCTGTCACATGATTTATGACGACACTTAATTCTACGTGGACATCTATAGTTTGGAATGCAGCATGCCTGTCCCTTCTACTTCTGGTATTTCGTCAACTTAACAATAATGTCTGCTGAAGTGGAATAGAAAGGACGTGAAAGGAAAGAAAGTTAGGGGAAGTGGAAGGGATATTGATAGGAAAGAAATGTTTTATTTCCATGAAATATGTTCGTTGGAGACCTGACGTGAGAAGAATAAGTGTCCTCCGTCGTCTCCAGCCTTTGTCTTCAGTTATTCACATTTCAGCTTCAACCAGTTTTATTAAACTTCTATTTGCCTTCCTACTCAAGTATTACGCGAATGCTCTTACGTAATTCTCTTACAAGTGTACTGACGTTTTAATGCATTAAGGAACTGTCCAGTTTTAGGACACTACTAGTTTAACTAATCCAAAAACTCGAAAAAAATGTTAAACTTATGATTTGGATACATCAAACAAGCTTTAGAGAAAGGGCTTTATTTTTTGAGTAAAAGTCATAATTGTTACAAGAGCAGAAA
Source organism: Dicyrtoma fusca (assembly GCA_034695205.1). Lineage (NCBI taxonomy): Eukaryota > Metazoa > Arthropoda > Collembola > Symphypleona > Dicyrtomidae > Dicyrtoma > Dicyrtoma fusca. Next base: position 11,852 of record JAQFZC010001935.1, on the reverse strand, counting down.
AACATGTACGAAGCTCATAAAGATCATGTAGAAAAGAAATTTCCTGTGTTCTTACTTTAGGCTCTTCTAATGTCCTTATTAGTGCACTTTCACTTCTTTTTTACCCACTTTCTCTTTACAAGAAACATGATATACATATAGGCTCCATTAGAATGAGATACTGTCATCCTTCCGTACGTACATGTATTATGGCAAAAATCTTTCCCTACTCTTTTACTTTCACTTTTATATTTTTGAGTAGCTTTTAAAGTCGAATACCACTACTGATGATGTACTATGCAAGGTTTTGCTAACTTAACAAGGTTACGTTAGTCCGCTCGCTCCAAAGAGGTTTGCATATGTACAACCAAAAATGTTCTATCCGAAAAATACCATGCGCTTACTGAGCAAATGACAAGTAGATACACGTCTTTGCTTGTAAAACAGCTGTCCTCATATCATATCTTGGTAGGACAAGCTACCGTTAGTTACATATACATCGCTCATGGTAAAAAGCTAAAGGAAATTTGGAAGTGAAAAGACAGTGAAAGTGAGTGAAGCAGAAGGAATGGAATGCAAGGGAAAGGAAATAGGAAGACGAAGAAGAAAAAGAAGAAGAAAAGGCTGGGAAAAGATAAAAGTAAAAATTCATATTGAACTTTATCGATTTCTATTTTCTTTCTCTTTCCCAGTCAAACCAAACAGCCTCAAACATAAATTTACTTCCGAAAAAAGGCGAAAAAAGACCTTGAAAGTGAAACTCGACGACGACGATACGCAGGGATTTTTTTCTTTCTTTTTTCTTTTTTACTTTCTCTCAACTTTTTACTTTCACTTTAAAATGCTTTCCCTAATCGTACGCAGTTGTATTTATGTACAATTCCTTCACTTTTTGTCATTTTCTTAAATGTTCCTACACCTGTTTTGATGTGTTAAACATCTCAATTTAATAGTACCTAATTTGAATTTTTAAATTAAAAACGTCAACTTTGCACCAATAAACTTTCTGATAGAGAACATGCAAGTGCTTCTTGCGAATCTTTATTTATTTTCTCTAGTTTTTTTTCCAATTTTGTTCAAACACAATAAAAGTGGAAAAGTAGCTATTGAGACTGCAGATTGGTAGCACACCGCAATATCGTATTTTCTCGGCTTATTTTCTATTTTCTATTTTTCGGGGTAGTTTCCGCCGACTTAAGTGGATGTAGACATGTCGATAGATGGTTGCATAGTATGATTTTTATTTTTATTACATCTACTTTATTATTTTCCTATGTCTCCATTATTTTTTATTCAACTAGAGTATAGGATTGCTGATAGGGTCCTTCGTCCACAATATAGGTGTTTTTTTTATTTTTATTTTGTGGGAGAAATACTCGTTGAGAAGTAGAGTCTACAAGGAAACACTTTACAATGCGCAATGGCTTCTCATTTATCTCTGTTTACTTTCCTTTACCCCACAACATGCACTTCAGCTGATATAACAGTCTTTTGTTGCGTGTGTTGCTGAAGACGCAAAACAAAAACGGATATGTGTATACATTGAATCGATCGACAAAGCAAGCTTGTGATGAAAATACTTGTTTAATACATTACCCTTCAAAATCATACTCTAGAGATTTAGAGGTTTTCATATGCTCTGAAAATTTCAAAAACTTCTTCAACAGCTTTTGAAAACCTTTCTTTCGGTTTTGTTGTACACGTTCGTTTGCTTCTTAGCGCACCCTAAGTTTTTATGTAACCAAGACCCAAAGCACAAAAAATATACTAACGCGCTTAGGGTTTCATTTTTTTCCTTTTCTATATTTTTAGTGTGTATTATTGCAATGTATGTATATTTTTACTAGCTGTCACTGAAGTCCATGCTTTCACTCACCACTCAATATTCTTAAAATAAGAATTCAATTCATTTCCAATGTTGAATTCAATTGAATTTACTTTCTTTTTTTAGCAATCTGAAAGAATATTTCAGTGTACTTTCTCGGCAACTTACTTTTTTCAGCCTGTCACACTGAGTTACCTACTTTCCCATGTTTTCAAAACAGGTTGATACTTATCCAGTACTGAAAATTATATAAAAAAGTGGGGCTGAGATTTCTTTCATTCGTGTTTCAATTCGTTCATTGTATTTACGAGCGAAACGTTTTTTAAATAAATGCATTTGCGAGGTGTAAAGGTGTAAAACATTTGTATCGCGATCACCATTACGCGTGAATATCATCAGTGTGTTTTCCGTTTTTGAATTTTGCAAATAAACTGCTTGGGGTTTGTTCAAGGAAGGCATTCACTTGACACGCATCGCCAGACGTAATATTTGATATGATCCCATATATGTAGTAATACACCGTGCATATAGATATGTATATATAATATGATGTCATGGAGAAAGCTTACGTCGGGGAAGTTATTATTTGTAGTATGTACATGTACATACATTGGTATTTTATTCAATTGGATAAACTGGAAAAGGTTTTACGGAGAAATCAATAGCAAGTCCCAACAAATAATAAAAGTCAATACCGACGGCAACCAGAGTCGATCTTTTTGCCATTGAAATCGGTAAAAGCAAAAAGGGAAAAAAGAGTTGGAATTCCAGCGGACATGGATTTGTAGGCGTTATAGGATAAAAAAAGGGAAAATTTTGATAAACTTTTGTGCTCTTCAGCTGTCTTTTGGTGTAGTTCAAACTAAAATCTCAGTTTCAATTTTTCATCAATTGCTAATTTATGTTTGTCTGCAAAAACTTAAAACATTGTAATAAATGAATTGTATCTACAATTGCATTACGGTAAAGCACTTTCTAACAATAGCAAATGTTACATAATTTACCAGTCAGTCTCTTCGTGGCTTTTGTGCATAAAGATGTATGGTTTGCCCTTTTGAAAACAAGGTATATTATCTAGTACGAAAGTCTTTGAAGAAGCAAATAAACAAGTTGGTTAAACGTCTACAGTGGGGAATATGTTGAGAGAGACCACTATACTTCCTTAGGCTGGATTCTGGGTTATTTTCTGACTTTTAATCAACTAGATCGACCATAATGTGTGTCAGACTTGTAGACTCCCGGTACATACTGCGAAAGCTGTTGCAAGAAGGTTGTAGAAATATATTGTGGACGGATCTGCCGCCCATCAAAAGAAGATGCGGTCAGAATATCAAAGTTTGATTCCATCCCACTCGCAAAATCATTAAATATACCATATAAACCAAATAAAAAGGGATGCCCGCAAATGTTCCTTCTTTACTTCTTCATACGTTTAAATATGAACCGTATTGCAAATTCAAAAAAATATGCATAAACATTTTTGATAGTCTGTCATCGATCCTAGGTACTAAATTTACATTCTGTTTATATAAATCCAAACATCAAAACGAGGCCGTGGAAAATGCATAACATTACATTAAAATTAGCAATACGATAAGTAGTTTTGATAGGAGCCATAGTATGAAATCAAAGTCGATAAACACTTTTGAAAATTCCCTAAGGTTTCAATGATTATCAAATAATACATGTTTCTGTTGTTGCATTTTTCTCTGACTTTCTCCATTCCCTTTTCAAAGCTTCCTCTGCTATAAGGTTTAGCACTAAAAGTTATTTAATTTATATGCAGAACCTCCTACCACTACCTCAGCATTTAGGAAAGATTTAATAAACAATTAACTATGGTCCTGAGTATGATATGTAGGTATTCTGGAAGCAACTTCTTTATGGAAAAGAACACTTTCATAGATTTGATGGCTATAATAGTGTTATTTATTATGCAAACCCCGCATAATAAATATTAAGGAAGTGTAAGTGAAAGGAGGGCTCGTCGGGTACACCAGATTCTTTGGAGAAAGTAGACTCCATTTCTTCCTTCACTCTCCTGACTTTGACGAAGCCAAAACGACAGAAAATAAAAGACTTTCTTGAGTGAAAGCTAAAGGGAAGTGAAAGTCGAAGCAATGCCAGCTTATAGTTAGCTGTATCTTCAATGAACGAGGAAAGCTCATAAAAGATTATGTGATGCAGCACCGCAAGGCCCAGATCAGCGAAAGGTTTTAGCAACACTAAAGAATCAAAGTGACGTATGCTTAAGCTTGGAAGAAGCAAATTGGTCCGTACCTTCGAAAAAGTTGAAAAGCCTGCGTTTAATAGGGAACATGTAAAGTAAAAACTTTGGTTCGCTAAGATTTTGAAAGGAACAAAATTCAAACACTATGCTTTAGTATAATTCGCCGTTTAGTGATTTGAACTTGTAAAATTCCACAAATCTTACCCATTTTGAAGTCTTTGAAGTTAAAGTATACGTCAGTTTGCGTCTAAGCGCACAGTATATTTTTTCGGAAAAGCCGTCTTGTAGCAACAGGGAGAGAAAGTAAGTAAAACTATGCTATGTAGCGGCAGGAGAAAATAAGAAGTTATGAAAGTAACTTGAAGTTTAATAGTAAGCACCAGACGTTCAGACAAACTTCTCTTGCATATTCAATGTTGTTACTGTATACTTTGACTCTAGGACTTGGCTCTAGAGTCGTTCAGAAATTACGTCACAAACTTTACTTTCGTAGGTTTTACCTATGGGTTAACTAAGAAATCTTCCTTATTTAACCTATGCTAGTTGTGAACACCCCCTAAATACTTTCTCCACAACTTACGCGAGCTCCTTAGAGCATTACATGAAGAGAGAAAGTTTGCTGAGTCGTGATCGTAAGGCATGGGAATGGAAAGCGGGAAGGTTGTGAATAATTCCGAAAAATATGGAAGCTTATATCAGCAAGAAATATTGCATGAGAAAGCATAAATGATAAATTATTTCATTTTCTTTTCCCTGAATGCAGCCATGTACTAACTCATGCAAACTTTAGTTTACTGCTCGGAGTATTCCTCCCTTCATTCCTAAAAAAAGCTAAAATATGTACGCTTAGATAAAAACGATCACTTCCTATAATTAATACATTCTATTATGACTGTGTGTTCATAAAATATTTTGTAAATACTGAATTAGCACGATTTGATTTGGAAATTGAAGGCCTTTAAATAAAAACTTAAGTTGAACAAAAGCTCAAATTATAAGCTGTAACGTTTATAATATATAAAATAAATATGTATGTCTACATGTTTTTGCTATTTAGTTTACTTTAGCTGAGGAGTAAATATCGTTTAATGAGATTGATTGTTTCAAATTATGCACAAGCCGTGTAGAATTTCAAGAACTGGAAGAAAGAAACAGAAGTCTGAATAGTTTGCAAAAATGGTGGAGAATAGTATGCGTGGAAAACGTGTGGTAGAGCGGGCCTGTAATGCAATATCATTGAGTCTAGCATTACAAGTGACTAGGGACCCATTCAAATCATTGTAGTTTCTCCAATTTCAAAGAACCATATTATCATATTTTCATAACAACTGCATACCTAATGAGCACAAAACCGTCCTTTCACTTTCCTTACTTCCAATAGAAATGAACACTATTACTTTTATTATAATTTTGTAGCATCAACAAAATACGGATTTATTTACTACAGTTAAACTCCTTTCTCTTTCCAGCTTCCACCTAAAACAAAAAAATGTTTTACAAGAATTCAAAGGGAAAGTTCACTCTTGTTTGTCTTTGGACAAGAAACTTAACAAAAGTAAATAAACCTGACAAATTATTTCTTGCTAAATTATAACTAGTCAATTTTAATAAGAAAAGTTTTCCCCTTTAATAAAAATGTTAAACCAACCCCGTTGTTTATGGTTTGGAGCTACAAAGTTTAAAATATTTACTAGTAGAATGTTTGTAAAAACAAAGTAGTAACTTCAGTCATATTTCTTCATTACTACACTTTTTGCCTGTACTCATTAATCAAAAGGGAAAGTAGGGACGAGGTGTCAGGAAAAAGAAGGGTTGTTAGCGAACGTTTGTAAGAGCTGCTGCTATCCTCTGATTTATCCTGCACACAATCATACTTTCTTTATTAATTTTTGCTACGAGATTTCTTATATTCTGTCTCCACTACGCATATGCTTAAGATAGAGTAGTATTTTACAAATGAAAAGGTAGATCAATAGAACAGGAACCTTCACCTCCGCCTTATAAGCTGTTTGGTAATCTTTTGTCGCGTAATTGCTTTCACTCTGGCGTACAAGTGCAGAGTGGCGTATTGGAGTTTAGTTGAGTGTTGGCCCTGAAGGCAAAACTTGTAGCTTCTTTCCCATTCACTTCTGTGTCAACAAAAAGGGGAAAAAGAAAGAAAGAAAGTCGTTTCAAGTGTACCAGCAGAAAAAGACACCGAAAGTTTTGGAAAGACTTTTTAGTGGCTCAGGTTTTACAATTTACACAGTAATAAAAACGTGGATACGTTGTTCTATGTTTTAAATGCAAGGTGTTCTTTTCAGTCAAAGTGGTAGCAACTGCGGTGCAAAAATATAATTTTTACAATAAATGTAAACAATCAGAAAATATTTAATACTTTCAGCAGTTTACATCAAATGTTGGCCTTAAGTTTGGAAATCAATTACATTTTTCTGATAAAGAAATCTTGCTTGGGAAGCTGTAAAAGTTAGTATGTTCCTGGGCATCATATCATTTGGGGCAAAGTTGTGTGTAGTTCACAATAAAACATTGGCAATACTACTTATGAAATGATGCCGTTGAGACTAGATGAGAAAACAGGAGTGTTCTGGATTGTGTGGTCATCTAGGTCAAGTTATGAAGTAATTACATTGACTATAAAGACTGTCCTGAAGAAAGCACCGTACGTTGCCTTTGGGAGGGAAGACAGGGCCTTAAGTTGTCTGTCTGTCATTTCGAGTTAGTTGTGCTGAGGACAAGGTGTAATTGAGAAAGTTGTGGTGATGGGGAAAGTCCTTTCCGCCTCCTCACTACTAGTCCCAAAGGCTATTAACTCTCTTGTACTTTCTTCAATACAACGAAAAGTACCAGGACAAAGAAAGTATAAGATATGAACCACGAAACAATCTAATTATATTTATTTCTGAATTGTACTCGTCAGCACAGATCCTGCCCTCATTTCTGCCCCTCCATTTATCTTTATACTCTTGTCTCTGGTCTGGTTAAAGTGCAACATTTGATATCTACATTAGTACACTATATAGATTCGCTCTTTTCTAAGCAGACATATAATGCGTGACGGGCATCAACGAAACCTTTTGCTAACATGGGCAGGTGGATATGCATTGCTTTCTCCACGTATTCTCTCATGCTTCCCCCTGGATAAATTTTGTTTTTGTTCTTGTTAGCAATATAATAGGATCGCATTCAGAGCCCATTTCCTCAATTTCCTTCTTAGATTATAGTAGAGATATCTGTGGAGGAGAAAGCGGAGAAAGCGCAGTTGAGAGAACAATGGAATGAAATAGCAGCATCTTCTTCTTTAATGCTAATTAGTTCAATTGCTCGTATTTCCTTCCGGTGTCATTCCATTCACTTCTCAGGCCTTCCATAAATGATTCCGTAACATTTCTTTAGATTTCCAGTACATATTACATACGTAGGTGAAAGCATCTGGATTTTCACATTTCTTTGAAATGGCTGAAGAACAAATTAAGTTTTCCGATTGTGACCACAATTTCGTTCGGTAAGAGACGTAGCATTATATTTTTGGACTTTTGAGAACTTTCTACGCATCTACTTTTGTTAGGCTACTTTATATGTTAAGGCATCTTGTGAAATTATGCCCTAAATATGAAACTTATAATTAAATATCTCCGAGGTTTAGGAAATGTGAGTCTAAGACTCAAATACATACAAAAGTAGTGAAGACAATACCTTGATGGCTTCAGCCCTAATAGGCGAGTCAGCCAATTCGGAAGAGTCACAGCGTCGAGGCTGGTGTTGATTGTGCTGGGAACGTGAGTGAGAGTGCCACCCATAGGTCACCGTGACCACGTTGACTCCTCCTCCGTTACCCCCTTCGGGTCGCAAATTTTGACCTTTCTGACCCACCACTCCAACTGCTCCTATGTCGCCTACAGGCCCACTACCAGTCCCCCCACTTCCTCTTCTCCACATGAACGATCCTATATGCACATCAAACCACACATAGTTATTAACTATAAGCCAAACAAAAATTCATTTTGATGTTTTTCGTTTTAAAGAATACTGAAATGATTTTTGCCCTTATTAAGCATATTGCATCTTATTAAGAATGCGTTATGCTACCTAAATGATTTTTAAAAACTTAAATTTTATGGTTACAAAACGTTATAACCCATTCTCAATATTATTAGCCTCGAAGCTATTGAAAAACCATTACAGCCCAACTGTAAAGAGACATGTTGGCTTACAATTTTAATTAGAACAGCATATCATACAACAGACAATCTAGGATTCTCCTATCTAGTGCTATCATTATCACTCAATTTCATCCGCTCACTATTTCCTAGCCACTCCAGTTGTAGCCGAGTAAATGCCCAGTGTACGCATAAACTTGTACACATCCATCCTTACGCTCTTCGTGACCACATGATCACTGCGAATGTAATTAATATGGCATGGTGGAATTATCTAGACTAGCTCAAGGATTTGCAAATGCGTCTACTTTCTACTTACATTGAGCCTAATCGACATGGGCATGCTATCCACATGTGTACAACAAAAAGTTTTACTTCCACCTTTATTTCCAAGAACTCAATTGGGTTTTCAGAACACTATGCAGGGTCGAAGCCTAGCAACCAAAAACGAATTTAATATGACGATATAAAACAGCAAAGTAGCCAGTCGACAAAGTGAAATCCCCAAGTAAAAGTTCATGTAAAATTCTTTAGAAATGTTAGAGTGAAAGCACGAGTGAAAGTAACCTGACCACGTCAAGGTTGTATTCTGAGTTACAGCCAGGGTGGAGGTCCAGGTGAGATCATGGGTAAAATGCCTGTTTTAAAATCTGTCGTCAGTTCAGGGTGAAAGTCAAGGTGAAGTCGAGGCTAAAACCTCCATGTTAAATTGTTAACGAAGTTCTGGGTTAAATTATAGAACAAAGTTGGGTTAAAGTAAGAGTGAAAGCGCCATAACGTAAAAGGCAAAATGCGGATTCAAGTGAAAGTCTGAATGAAAAAAGTGAAAACCCAGGTACCAACTGAAATTAAAATATGATTTAAAAATGCAACTATTTACAACAGCAATTCTTACCGAAAGAAGAGTGGGACCTGGTTGGGGTCCTTTTGACAACTCTGCACTCGTTGTTATTTGTAGAGGTGGAGCCCGTTTGATCACAAAAGCGCCAAGTGGAAAATTATCGCAATTTAAGTTAGCGTGGCTTCCATAAACACAGTAGGAGCTCAGGTGGGGTTGACGTAAACATTTTGAAGGGATTAAACGACTTGAATTTGGCTTTGCACCCTTGCATTGATTCCACCTATTTGTATTCCTTTTCCAATTTTCATAATTCTTCCGAAATATTTTAAATTTGGACTTGGATTTTATTTTAGATCCGACGTTAATTTCGCTAAAGAGGTTAACTGACAAGGGACCATAACTACAATGTCCAGCAACACTTGTCCACTCGTCAACTGACGTCACTAGCACCAACATGACACCACAATCCAATCCAATCCAAATGAAATGCGAAAATCCTACAAAAACCGCAATACTTCAAATTAAACACCTTAAACTTGTTATTTTGGATATAAATTTACTTTGCTGAGTATAGACATTGGTTTGCAAATTCAATTTTGAGCTCCAATCTAAGTTTACATTGAAGTCGCAGCACATTAATTACAGCTGTAGAAAAAAACTTGCAAGTTATGTGTTCCTCTTGACATGTAATTTTAATCGTAGAGCAGCCTTTTTTAGTTTTTTATAGTAACTTTCTAATCCCGTATGTAACAAAAATCCGGACTGGATATATGGTAATTCCGGAAAGTGAAAGTAAGTGAAAGCTATAAAGCTTTCACTAGGAAAAGTCAAGGGGGCGAGCTGACAGGGCTGTCATGTTTTATGCTAGGCATCTACATATTTTATAGTGAGGTATGTTTGAGGAATGTAGGAGCGAATATAGTGAAAGCAGTGAAAGCGTCGAAAGAAGTGTAGACGGTAGCATGTGGCATGGCGTGACGTGACACTTTCTAATCAGCTAATCGTCCTTTCCTTCCCTCAGATAACGTGTGTGTACGACACTTGTAGTAATGCTTGTAATTCTTGTAAACCCCACTTATATAATGTCTCAACCGAAATCCGTAAAGAATTTTTTCCAATTTTTCACCACATAAAAACAACTTTCGATAAATTTAATTTCGTTTCCGGTGCTTTCCTCTTCATTTTAAATAACATTCTTCAACTTCACTTTTCACATTGTCAACTTTAACTGTCAATCCCGTCAAGTTTAGCTAATGAAGGGCATTTGGTGGTGGCCAACAAGACAGTAAACGTACAATTCTATAGGTCTCACACGAATGGTTTAAAATAATTTGTATATCTCTGACTTTCACCTGAAATTCCATACTCGATAAATTTATTATAATACAAAAACTTTCACAATATTAGTTTTTCATTTTTGCGGCATCATCCGTGGATTCTTATAGTTGCTAAATGTATTTGAAATTGTGGATTAGTTGGATTAGAGAGAGCCCTTTCACATTTTATTTGAAGTGCTTTCACCAATACTATCTCCCCTCCTTTCCAAATCATCTCCTGGCACCTTTCAACACGTCGTTATTAGCCAGCTTAAGGGTGAGCTGTAGTGTTAAAATTGCATGCGCTGGTGTTTCTTGGGGTCAGTTGATGGGTTGGCAATAAAGCTGAATTAACAATGGGATTAAAAATTATGGGATGGGATGAAAGGACGATGAATTTTGAAGGAGATTGTTGGTTGTTGTGCGGGTCTCGTTCTCTGTTAGAGGATAGTAGGAAATGGGAAGGAGAGGGAAAGTAAAGTGGATTGGTGAAAGTCGGGTGAAAGTGGATTGGTGAGGACTTCAAAGCACACATTCATGCCATGGCTTGGCTTACTTGTATTGAGTTCAACAAGTATTTTACAATTTCAGTGGAATCCACTCTACATTTCCCTGTAGCTCTCGCTCTACCTTTATAGTACAACGTGACGATAAATTTTTCACTTATTACAGTCTTCAATCAAATTTCTCCAAGATTAACAGAATCTTCAGCTACATTTTCACCTCAACACTGCTTTCATCGAGGTACTGTAACTTTTCCAAATAGAGAAAGTGGACTGCTTTCCCCGGTGGTATATTATTAAAATAAATAAATTGTCTTTCTTCAGTGCTGCTGTCGTTATTGTTATGATGAGTTTGACCGTTACTTCTACCACCGTGGTCGTTGCCGTGTAGAAACGTACGTCAAAAATCAGATTTGGAGGAGATACAGAGGCTGCACAGGGAGACGAGGACGAGAGTGAGAGAGAGAGAAAGAAGGAAAGCACAGACAGACAGAATAGATGTAAGCCAGAAGAACCCGAACAGCACACAGACTCTCTCAACGACAACCCAACCACTGAATTTCGACTGAACTCCTAAACTGGGCTGGTGTTGGTGCTGGTTCTCGTTACTTTCCAGCGCTCCTGGGACAGCGAAAGGAAGAGGCAAAATACTGACAGAGAAATGGAAAAGGAAAGAACACAGAAACTTGGGTATGAAATGAAAGTTATGTCCCAATGGTAGAAAGATAGCGACAGAGGAAGAGAGAAAGAAAGCAGGACGGAGACAGGCTTATGAGCCACGGAAGGGACTCTCCATATAATACGTCCGCACCTTTGTGATGATGAAATCAATGCCCCGGTATTTAACCAGGTTTTCAATTTACAAGAAATGTTGTCAATCACAATTCAAGCGCACCATCCGCTGTTTTTTAAGCGTTACAACGTTTTAGAAAGCCAAAGTTATTGAATCGGACGATTTTGAAGGCATATTGCAAAAGATATCTGTTTAAACTAAACAA
>JAQFZC010001934.1:0-25896 GCA_034695205.1 Dicyrtoma fusca | reverse complement strand
TGCTAATTACTAGTTTTGATCGTTTTGAAAATGCTAATTACTAGTTTTGATCGTTTTGAAAATGCTAATTACTAGTTTTGATCGTTTTGAAAATGCTAATTACTAGTTCTGATCGTTTTGAAAAGATTTAATTTGTAGAATAAACCCTTTTTCAAAGCATTCTTTCTATTCTATGATTGATGGTCTCCCAGCAGTTCCGAATAGGTTAAGCTCCAGATTTAGTTTTTGAAAATATGTTTTGGTATTACGTGGCAAAGCTCGGTAAACTTGGCAAAGCTCGGAAAACTAGCACCAACTTGGTAAGTTGGTGCTAGTTTTTTAATTTGTTCTAAGAATTTATGATTCTACAATTTATGAGTGGTATTTTTGACAAAATAAATTAAGGTCACACCAAGGGCCTTTACTGCTGACCTTAGGACTGGGGTAAGGTGACCCTTTGTCTAAAAACTGTACTGCCCAACGTCTAATTGACATTCGAAACAGTTTACGCAGATTATGATTTAAACCTGATGAATTCTTCCCGGAATTCCTGAGACAGTCTGTCATGTAACTACGTAGGTAGTAAATCACAAAGCGGAAAAACCTATTTTCTGTACAAGTAGAGCAGGCACAATTTGTTTTTTGGTGTGCGTGGGCGTTCTGGTTTACCATCTCTAAGTTTTGCGTTGGCGATCCCTAGCCCGCTCTTACATACTGTGGTTTACAATAATTTACAAATACAAAATGTAAGAACAACAAAGTTATTATGGTCGGTTACGTAGGTTAGACTCGTTCCAGAGAAAATTCTACTCGCTTATATACATCTCTCCACCTAATTAAACATGGACCACACAGCACAGCGAACTGCAGTACGTGTTAGAATGCAAGCAAGTCAGTAGACAGAGATTGCACGCCTTTGGAAACGATTTAGTGTTGCCCTACAGGCTACAGGCTTCATCCTACTACAATCGGTCTCTTATACCTATACTTCTATACAGATACAACTATAGATATACATATAAATATATTTGTATCATCTTTTGGTTTTTTTAAATCACAATTCCACAACCGCCATTGCAATTGGCAGGTCTACTGTCACACAAAAAAAAGCCACAATCAAATCGTCGGTGCACTTAAAAGATCTCCAAGGGTCTAAAAATATTCGTTTTTTTTTGTTGTTGTTCGGTTACCTAGGACGTTTTCCTTCGAATTTCCCAAAACACACTCAGTCTTAAGACAGCACTCAAAGGCTTCACCGGGTAAAATCATTGTCAGAATAGCAATGTCTTCGTCTGTCTCATTGTGTCTCTTTGGTTGAGTCACTCTCTTGGTGACAAGCTTACTTCCAGGCTTCCCATTTAAAGTTAATTTTTGAGATAACGAGTCCACTAGATCACCCATTTTGACTCACAAAAACCGACTCAAAAATTATTTACAAACTAGCTAACTTATTTATTTATTTTTAAATAAAAAAAATGGGGCAGCCTGTTTCTTTTTTTTTGATGATGATGATGATGATGATGACTGATTTTTAAACAACAGTTCCAAAACAAAAATCTCAACTAAATATAAGATTTGCCTCTTGCTACGCTAGTGTACTACAAGAGATGTGAATTTGGAGACAAGAAAGTAACTGTGTGTGTGTGTGTGTAAGTGTGTGCATGTAGAGAAGAAAAAAACTTTTCATTGTACTAATTTGGCAAATGTATTCTTCAATAGCTGTGCAGAGCCTCTCCCTTTAAGGAGGTCGAAATGTGACTGGTGGAAAGCGTGTCCGAATACAAGGTAAAAAGAGAGGTACGAGGATGACCCGAAGGCGAAAACCTACTGCAAAACTACTAAAGGTGTACAATGATCAGCGATCATCCTCGTCTCTGTGTGCATCCTTATACTTGGGCTCTATGTGATCCTGTCAGTCCCACGGCACAGACAACAGAACAGACCCATCCACAAAACTGCTCAACTAAACTAACACTTGTACTTTCTATATAGCATAGCATAGCATGCATATAGCACAGGTACACATACACATATACTATATACATACCTATACCTATAGCTATAGCATGCTATCATAATCAATTATACCTACACGTTCAGAGGCAAAGACAATAAACATAGCCATGGGTACATAAATTCTACGGAGGGATGAGGTAACCTTTGAGATTGGTACTCGAATAAATTTAATAATAATAATGACTTAAGCCACAAACTTTCCTCAAAAACTCACTCACTCAATGGAGGGAGGGTAGGGTAGGGGTGCACAGAGTGCTATACTGAACCTACCTATTACGCAATTCTCAAGCAACTATAGTAAATATAGTAACGACCGTAATTTAGTAATAGTAATGGTGGTAGTAGTGTAGTACTTGGTAAAAAAGCCAAGACAAACAATCAATAGGCCGTAACTGACATTGACTAGTGTATGTGTGTGTGTGTGTGTGAGTAAATGAAAGCTCTTTTTCTTTTTCATTTTACAGGCTAACAATACACAAGACTAAATATGTGATGGGCGACTTGGGTGAATGGTGGAAAAGAACTCGTTATGGAGATTACATTAATTATAAGTGAATGAGAGAAGTGTGGTGGGGTAGAACGTCACCTTAATTTGTGACATAATCTACAAATTTATATGTGCTTTTGACATCCGGCTAATTACCATCAATTAACTTGAAAACTTGTTTTTTTCTATCTTTCTTTCTAAACATCCATTTTGGATAATTAAAATGTGCACAACATGTTATTTAAACGTCAATAATTCACAACTACACGTAATACGTTAAATACCTTTGAAATTAAACTAAATAAATCAGGCTCTGGCACTGGCACTGGCATGGCATGGCATGGCATAGCATGGCTTTCCGAAATATGGACAAATCATTATATAAACGTTCACTTTATTAGATAGTTGATAGTTACTGCAGCGTCATTCCGCCCAACTCAGATCACAAGTCAAAAATTCTACTGATTGTGAGTTGGTATATTTTTGATAGTTAATCATTTTCGTATGTACACGACATTTTTTTTTTGCTCTGATGCTTTGGTCTTGAAAAGGTGACCATACTAGATCGTGTAATGTTAATGTGTCAAATTCTTTCAATATATAATTAATTGTTCTGTCCGCAGTCAATGCTGCTGAGCACAGATGATTTGTAGTGGCTGACAAAAATATTAGGGGTAGTAGAAAATATGTATATATATATAGGTATATGTAAATGATCGTGCTAATAGGCAGGCTTCAAGGTGACTGGGACTGACTGTCATCTTTGAGACACAGAACATGCAAATATAGTGGTACGTCATGCGGTATCGGTAAGGGCAATCATAAATTACTGACCACTGCACTGTAGTGACCAAACCATACTTAGGGAGGTTGGTACATAGATTGTAATTCATTTGCATTTGTTAGGATGGAATGATTTAGAAGATGATACACAAATAGTGTTGCTAGATTGTTTTTTTCGTAGGTACTTCCTATTCCTATTCTAGCAGAATATGCTTCGAGGTACATAAGTGATTAAGTTTGAACTCGGAATTTGAATTCTTTTTGGTGGTAACCTTTTCGAAGGAAAGAGCAATATGTCTAGTTTTTACACCTTTTTGAAAATGATGATTTATAGTTTTTGACCTTTTTGAAAGTGTTAGTTACTGGTTTTGAATCCCATAGGCGTTAGGCCTCAAGGGAGAGTATTTTGCTAACTACTGGTTTTGAATGATTTCGAAAATGTTAATTTCTAGTGGTGACCTTTTTGAAAGTGTTACTTTTGAGTTTTACACCTTTTTGAAAATTATGATTGATAGTTTTTGACCTTTTTGAAAGTGTTAGTTACTGGTTTTGAATACATTTTAAAGTGGTATTTTCGAGTTTTACACCTTTTTGAAAGTGTTATTTTCGAGTTTTACACCTTTTTGAGAGTGTTAGTCCTAGTTCTGACCAATTCGAAAGTGTCAATTTCTAGTTTCGATCTCCTTGAAAATGTTGAAAATGTTTCTTGCTTTTTTTGAAAACGTTTATTTGTAGTAAAAATAGTATTAAGCAACTTCCTAATTTTCCCTTTCCGAATAGGGTAAATAAAAACATTATTTTGTTTGTTGTAGAAAGCTAGGTATGCTTTCATTGCCTAGCTTACCTATGTTATGACAGATGCTTATACGAAATTAAAAGGTATTTTCACTGGAAAGAGATGGTATTAAAAGTGTAATGAAGTTACCTACCTACATTCGTTGTCCACACGAATGCCGAATGCACAGCGAATGTCAAATGCTAGTCTAGAAGATCAGTTCTTAATGTGCAAAGTGCATGCAGCATGCCATAAACAAAAAGTTGTGATTGTTTCTACCTCTTTTTTATGGATAAAACTTACAATTATTGATTTTTAGAATGGACGTCCGTCCAGAATGACGGACCATTAAATCTTTGTCACAGTCATGAAAGTGAGACCATGTACATACATATTTTATGGTGTAGTACCTACGTATAGGTAGTTTGCCGAAAGAATTCAGGAATTCACATCCATGCCTGCCTACCCACAGTAGTAAGTACATATGTATGTACTAGTTGTGTCGTGGATGGATGGAAGGGCTGGATAATCTAGATATGCCGAAATTACTAACCAGCACTGCACGGATGGGCGTGACTATAGACAATAATACTATAAATGGTAACACTTATTTGCATTAAATGGATTTAATGGACATTACCATTTGTGACTTTTAAATAGAATGGACCATTGCTGAATCAATGCAGTGCACACGGCAACCGTCCTATATGTATATAGGTAGGTACTTATTGTCAGCTTATACATACTTATATACATCTTCATAGGTGCTTTACCACTGCTTGTCGCATTTTCATTAATACTAAGGTTGAAAACGTGTCAAGTAGAAAATTGAGCTGTGAAACGACCAGAGAAATCCAAATCAGCAGACCTACCTAATTTATAAAGTGGGGTAGAATAGTTTCAGAATAACTCACTATTGCCCTAAAAAACCCGTGGAATAATTATAGGCAAGTACTTTCCAAGTCCCACATATATTTTTTTACTGGAATACAAAAACAATAAATGATTTGATAGACTATTACTATTGCTCTATGTGAGCTGTGCTGTGTCGTGACGAGGCGTTTTTGCTATTTAGGCACCCCTAGGGGTAAACTGCAGTGACCTACAGTATAATAGTAAAATCAGTGGGAATATATTTTTTTAATCGCGTGAATCTCACAGCCGGATAGTATGAAACTGACTAATGTCTATGCGCCATCGTTTCCATTATCTTAAATTTTACTGTCTTTTAAAAAAAATGGCTTAAGATTTTACCTGCTCGGAATACTTCTCCACAGCCGTCGCATCTTGAAGCAAACTGGGCATCATAACAGTTACTGCAGTAAATCTTTTCTGCCTGTAATTTGGAGAAAAGTGTGCATTTGTAGAGTAGATAGGTACTTCTTTTTCTTCTCTTATAGATATTTCCCTTTAGTTATAAGCTAGGCTGATACATATTTCTCAAAAACTGGCTTACCTTTGACCCGAATTGCTTGTCAACAAGGGAAACACGGCATTTACTACAAAGGAAGCAAGCTTCGTGCCAATGCTTGTCTTTGTATGACAGATCCTGGAAAAGAAAAGGTGTGCATTCGTTAGGTTTTGTTAAGAATCTTTTATCCGTTTTCAATTGTGCATATAAAATTTGGAGGAGAAGCTTACAGCGACTATATAGCGAATATATGTAGGGAGTAATAATGAAAAATTGGGTTGGGTTAGAAAATAATTACTTTAGAATCGATGCCAATCAGTTGATTGCACTCGTCACAGGTATTTGCGAACACAGACTCATAGCAACGGATGCAGTATGGATGGTCATCTCGCAGGACATAACGTTGACCTGTCAGAGACTCGTCGCACTGCCAGCAGCAGAAATGGGTTGAATGCCAGTCCTTATTCATCGCCTTAGTATATTCCCCACTAAAAACAAGCTAAAGAGAATACAGAAGGATTAATAGTAATCTATTTAAATCTATAATTATTTTGTCTAAAACATTTCTTCAATAAATAATGTTTTCTTTTAACGATATTGCGGTCTAATTTTAATACGGTGCTGCTACTATTCCCGAAGGCTGAATCCCATCAATATTAATTTAAATTAAGCAACAGTTTTAGAGAGAAACATAAACTTTCCAACTTCAAGTCGATCTGGAATCTTATACATATAGTGCGTATGTGTAGGTATGTATAGGTATACAGAGTTTCAGACTTTGTTTCGCAAAGAAACAACAAACGTAAAGTTAGACTTATATGTAGGTACTTTCAAAAGTTGTTGTAGGTGGTACAGCGTTATGCATTGCATTGTGTATTTAAGACGCTTCCCCTTTATTTCACGCTAATTTGCTGGGCAGCAGGTCGCAATCAATTACTGCATATAGTTATTGATTTCGGTGCATTATTACCAGACCCAGTGTAATTTAATTTAAGATTAATATTTTGATTAACTAATTTCACATTAACGCAATTTTTCGTACGCATTTTTTCAAATTGGTGTATGTATTTGTGTTTTCTTTAAGATTTCTGAGACCCAAAACACCCGTACCCGTGTCGCTCATTACAAAACTCAAGTGTGTTTATGCCATTTGTTTACAGGGTTTAGCTAACCACAAACTAAACATCACACAATATTCTTATGCTAATAACATACACTTACAACTAATAATGGAAAATAAGTAATCAGTGTTAAGTACCTTTGTTTAAAATTTCTTCGCGAAACGATCACTCCTTAAACTAAGCTTAAGTTATTGTGATTTGGTCATTTCGTATTAATTTGCCATGTCACTTGCCTCAACATACCAAAACCCTGTGCGTAACCGTTCCTTTCACACCATCTTGGCTGTCTTTACCACTTTTATAGAGCAATCTTTAGCATAATTCTTAAGTTTTAAACACCTTTACTAGGTTTAGGCATGGGTGTTTCATAAAATCATAATAAAAAATTCCTACTACAAATCTTACTTCTTTTAGCAAGCCTATAGGTATACTACCTACACAGTGGTTTCCGATTTGCATCTCTTCAGGCTGCATTTAACGGTGCGTTATTGGATTTATTACATTTTTAAATGGTGGGGTTCGAAGATATGTACAACTTCTTTCTACGGGTTACCGACCTTATAGAAATAATGGGTATGTAGATGCACATGACGGAAGCAGTTTTTAATGTGATGAGAATGTGGTGGAGAAAATCGGACTTCTAAAATATTCTGTTAACAGACTGTTAATGGATAAGTGATACACATAGTATGTATCACATGGATGGATTAATCCCGTAAAAACGGAGCCAGTCGCTTTAGAACGAACCGAATTTAACAGGAAAGGAATGCATCGTATTTACAGTTCAAACAAAAAATAAATAAAACCTATAAATGAACTCTCATACTCCCACATTCCCACTGCATCGCCACCCATCGCCACGCATCGCATCGCATCGCATCGTCTAAAAATGTTATTAGGGATTTGATTTCGACGATGCGGTGCTTTTAACTAATCGCGGAAGTGGCAAGCAATCTGTGAAACGTTTCCATAAGAATGCAGTACAAATGGCGAGACATTCCTTGGAACGTTCAACACACAATCCCAAATAAGGATCGATAAATTTTGGTTTACTATCATCATACACGCCGTACTATTGACTGTTTTAAGTTTCAAGCGAAATATTTGACTAAACTATAGTGACTAATTAGACTGATCACTGATCATTATCGGATCAAGCCCTACTAAAATAATGACACTTTTAACCTTACTAACTCGGAACTTCAACTAATAAATGAAACCCTTTAGAATACATAGCTTAAAGAATGATGAATATCTCTCAGTAGTCAGTTCAGTGTTCTCTTTCTTTGGAAGTTCTACTGATATGTAGATCGATACAAATATGTACCTATGTAATTCCATCGAAGTTTTCCATTTGATTCACCGGACAGCTTTCACTGAATATCGCTAACACTACTGCTACCAGTAGGAAAAAAAGATTCACAAAAAAAACCTTTCCGAAACGTAATAGTATTTAGTTTTGAATGTTTTTGAAAATGGTAATTTATAGTTTTTGACATTTTGAAAGTGTTATTTACTAGTTTTGACCGTTTTGAAAAAGTGTTATTTACTATAGTTTTGACCGTTTTCAAAAAGTGTTATTTACTAGTTTTGACCGTTTTCAAAAAGTGTTATTTACTAGTTTTGACCGTTTTGGAAAAGTGGTAATTATTTACTAGTTTTGACCGTTTTGAAAAAGTGTTAATTACTGGTTTTGACCGTTTTGAAAGAGTTAATTTATAGAATTAAACACTACTGTAAAGCATTCTTTCCATGGTTCCCCCGTTTTGAATAGGTTAAAAATAAATTGGTAGTTAACTTGGATTTTGAGACGGTATCACGAAACCCGGATCAATACTGCAGTAACAGTTAAAATAAAAATAGTGATTTGATTTATCATTACTGGTCTACTATGGTACTGCTAGGTCACGATGCTCAAAGATCAAAGATAGCAGGAATATATTGAGCAGTGAGCAGTGATTATTCATGAAGGTTCTTTAGTGTTTAGTTGTTAGTATTTTGACCTGGTCATACATGGGCATTCGGACTATGATCGATACAGCTATCTAAATGTTCTAAAGAAACGAATGCTATGTGACTAACAACTAATCGTCGATCGTTAATCCTCAATCGTACTAACAACTAACATACAACATATGAATTCATAATCTAACTTCTCCATCTTCCAATTCCAATTCTCGGGCTTTCCATCACGAAGGATTTTTGGTATGAAAAGGTGGACATAGTGGACATGGCATGACCGAAAAATAAATAAATTTTTGATGAAAAAAAAAACTAAAGATAAATTTTAAGGAGTGTACGTTTCGCCTTCAACTGCCAGAACATTCTCCTTGTCCGGACTACCACCGTCGGTCTCAACCGTTTGCTCCGTCACTTCTTCAACTGTCACCTGTTGACTCCCACTCCCGTCTTCATTCTCCGTCCGTGTTTTGGTGGTTTTTGTTTTTTTCGTTTTTTTAACTTTCTTTTCAACTGTGGAGCTCACTTTCACGTCAACCTCAACTTCGTCACCCATTTTGTTATTTCTGTTGTTTTTTTTTTTGCTTTTCTCTTTAGAAATTACTAACTGATCGGTTGGTCTATTTGATGAGAAATTAATTCACACAAAAAAACCAAAAACTGACGATCGAGTGTGTCCGTGTCCGTGTTCGTGTCTGTGTGTGTGGCTGTGTGTGTGTGTTCGGTTCGGCGATGTTCTTAGTCAACCGAGCTCACAGTTCAACTTCAAGTTTTTAACTAAAGCTCCTGGTCTTGCCTTCTGGGCTTCTGATTTCTTTCAACCCACCACCACCACTAGGTAAAAGTCTACAGACACACGGACGGGAACGGATCCAGTCACGGATACAGTCAGCAGTCAGTACAGACAGGAGGAAGGCTATGGCAGAAGGATTCGGGAGAAAAACACACACAAGTATAGGCGGTTTCTCTTTCTAAAATTCATTGAGTCTCTTTAGCAGTTGGAATTGCAAGTTTCGAGTCAATCCGGTAAGTTTTTAGGCAGTAGACACGGACGGAATAACGGTCCAATAAAACATATGGAAAGTATGTTATTGTGCCCCTAAGAAAAAATCCAGATGGTAACCTAATGAAGCAAATAGTACAGTTTTAATAACAGGAGGTCAGATATGAGCACAGCCTGTATTTTTTTTTTTTGCCACTGTCCCCCTTTTCTTATTATTTTTAGACTTTCTTTTTTAATGTCAAATATTCATCCAGACTTTGGCGTCAACCGAATATTTATAGTGGATTGCAGACGGACGAAAAATACAAGAAACAAGACGAAACCAACCGACAACCGTCAACCGTCAACCGTCAACCGTCTGGACAAGAAAACATCTTAAAGAATCGGAAGAATCGTTAAAACTGCTGCTTTGTACCCTATTAACAGTTAACACTGGTACGAAAATTCCATTTAGCCATTAAAAAACTAATTATTACTACCTAATTATCGTTCATCATGATGCTCTAAATTTGCTGATCACAAGGAAGTACTAAAAAATGAATTCTATACTAGATTACTAGTACTCGGGCTCTTGTCTGGTGTGATTTGGCAAAACTTCCACGAGTTATAATTACCTGAGTTGATAGATTTTACAACTTTTTTTATTATTTCAATTTGACCTGATTAATGCTTGTTTAATTTGAACCCCATTTCGATTTTCACGGATGACAGCCCAAAGAATGCCGAGCCGTCTTTTCCACATTTTCAGGGACGCGACGGGGAAGTTTCGCTAAATCGGAGTAACTTGACACGATGTACATAGTAACACTAGCAATAGTCTATTTCCATATAAAAAATGAATATCTTACCTAAACGACTAAATAACTTCTTACATTTCAGAAGAGTAACGCTATAGGGGTATAGCTTTCTGAAATATTCGAGTCGGTAATTTAGTAATTTAGTAATTTAGTACCTATAGCGATAAATGGTGTGCTATTCAGTTGGCTATTCCACATATCTACATAATTAATTGGGGGGACCGGGACACAGGTCAATGAGGAAGCCCTATGGTGCTTTCACTCAAAAAACAGTAATTAAAATAGCGATGCGCCCTACAAATCAACTGAGGTACTTCCCCTTCGATGTAACTACCCACTAACTAAATGCTCACTACTATCTCGTATCGTAAGCTGGATCCATTAATCAATAGGTTTTTAAGACAGACGGGTGAAAGTTGGAGTAGCTTATAAAATCATTCACTTAAGATGCATTTAATAGTTGATTCCTTTTTATTTTGGCTGAATACCATGTTTTTCTTGGCAATTATTAAGATTGATTCGAAATTTAAAGTATTATGGACAGTCTGCATTCTTTGTACATGTTGGATTAATGGCGATAGTGATAGCAATGGAAAATATGTCCAGCATTAGACTGTGTACTATTTTGTCATTTTGTGGCATTTATAATTTTGTTTTGTTTAAGTTATTTCGTTAAGTTTGTTGCAATATTATCGTTCGTGTGGGCCAAGAAATCTAGTGGGAAGTACCTACCTACTTAGTTACTATAGGAAGGAGGGTTTTTAGAATAATGATTTAGTGCTTTTTTTTGTTCAATGGCACATGAACTACGGAACGGAAGGGACTTGGAATCGTGATCAGTTTCTAAACTTGTGACTGATATTGTTCCAGCCAGCTTTCTCACCGCAAAAAAAAATACAAAGCGCAGCGACCTCAAGATCTATTTTTGCCATATATACATTTGCAGTATAAAATATGTGTAAATGTGTAAATCACATCGACATCATATTTCCATTCGAGACACTCTCTTCACTATTCTGTACTGTGTACTAAGCTGTCTGTGTCCGTATTCACTGAAGAGTGGAAAAAGCCCTACTAGACTAGGTACCTATCAACTGTTTAGTAATTCTTTACACTGCTTGACATATTGCCACGTGTAAGATTGAAATGATCTTTGTGTGCTGACTGCAGCAGATCAGAATCCTGAATGAACCGAGGTAGTAGTAGGTACCTAAGTACAACCTACCTAGGTAGGTAGGTAGGTAGTTTGATAGATTATCAATAAAGGATTAGCATTTATGTAAGTAGCTCAGTACTACTATTGCATATTGGTAGGTAATTTATTGTTGATTTCAATTTCAGGAATTCAGTTTATACCGGAAACTATGTTCATCGTTCATGTTCAGAGAAGTTGAGCATCTATAAAGAATTACCTATGTACCTATATGCAGCCGCGAGCCCCGTAAATCCTCCACGGCGGTGTAAATCAGTCATTATTACAGCCTCCTAACATAATTAGTCTCTTCGGAACAACTCCATTTGCTCCTTGAGACATGACCCGACCCATCGCATCATGATGGAAAGACGGAAAGGAAAAATAAAGCAATAAATCCAGTCTCGGAAACTCGGAGCCGTTTGTTTTCCAAAGCAGTCGAGAATTATGCCGGGTAATAATTATTATCGTTTTAGAATCAGTGGCACCTACTACTACTATACAAACTACGGACAATTGAAGCCGTAGGGAACGATCGTTCGTTCGTTCGTTCGTCTAAGATGATGATATTTTAAACCCTGATTCGTTTTCGTTTTTAAATTGTAATTGCAGAGACTAGGGAAAAAAAGGTGTTGTCAGTTTTAGAGGAAAAAATCCAGGCCCGGATTTGCGAGCCGGGTGCACAAAAGAACTACTCTTCGCTCCTCTACTGTTCAACAACCCGCTCCTCTCACACAGCAACAGCAGATCACTTAAAACAGCGAAATGTGCACCGTCATATGCTGCTACTACACCATTCCATCATCTTTTCTAAATTATATTTGTACATACATAGTACTTCTTTATTATTATTATTATTATTATTATAGAGTGCGGTATTCGCCCTTGTGTTCGTTCTATATAAAAAATCATTACGTAATTTAATACAAGTACAATAGTATTAACAAGAATGCAATGAATTTTACCACAATTACTGTAGCTATACTATGACCTATGACCTATGCACTTAATTTATTATTCAACTCCATTACTAACCAGTTAATTGCCTAGTTGACTCTCAATTAAAATAGAAAATACTTTTGTCAAAAGCTCAGCCCACACTGACCTAGCAAATTTAAACTCATTCCACCAAAACTCGGTCATTTTGTACAAAAATAATGGAACATTGATTGAAAAAATAAACATGTAGGTAAAACTTGATTGGATAGTTGATAAAGGCGTTCCAGATGTTCACTGTTCAACATACAGAAACTAAAGGTTACACATTTAAAGAATAAAGAACAACAAGAAATAAAAGTCGTTTAATCCCGTTGCCAGTTTTCCATTTGACTTTTGGGTGAGCAGAAAACACTAACAGAAAAAGGCCCGCCCTTCAACACATACATAGATACATATCTGTAACTCTTCAAACTTGAGGTGGACCAAATGGAGAATTTTTTTAAATTAGGTTAAGCTAGAAACTAAGAAGAAGTCCATATGTTTTGACTCAGACACATGTGAACGATTTTTTTTCTTTTCAAATTATGATTATTGACGATGTACCTAAAAAAAAAAGCAGACGTGCCCATATGCACCCCCCCGACCCCAACATTATACATATATAACTATAACTCTACTAGAGGAAAATAATATATGCAGTTTATTTTTTTTTTTTTTGTAAATACCGTTGAATTGGTTCGTTCGTTGGTAGAAAGGAATCTTCGGTTGTAGTACCACCTTGGTTTGGAGCAACAACTGGTTCGTGAAGAAAATGAGGAATCGAAACAGATGATAAAAACATACACGTATGACTTTTAATAATCTTCTACAAGTCTAATTATACCGTTTCCGTTTCCAGCAGTGTGTAGAAAAACCTCTCACTTGATGTTCACATAACAACTGCGAAATTTTACAAAGGGATACTTGGATGGGTATACTTATGGGGCTGTAACTTATTTTGAGCACCCAAAAGAAAAAAAAAAGAAGAAGAAGATTGTTTGGAAACTTAAGTCAGGAGATCGTTGGGGAAGTTATACCGATAGTTACTTGGCTATAAGAGTGTAGGAAACTAGCAACATGAACAACTGTCTGTACAGTTCTACAGTCTATGAAGGAATTATGCTGGAGAAGCAACTGACTGACTATACAGATATTTTTACGATGATTCTAGAAACTAAAGAATTTTGTTGAAACCAGGAAGATTGAACCGTGTGTGTGTGTGTGTGTGTGTATGTGTGTGTGTACGAATTACTTGTTTTGGCACTGACACTCTCTGATCCAAACATTATTTCGTGAGGAAATACATGGACCAACATATAATCTAAGAGAACTACAGCACTTCATTTAATGGATTTTTTTTTTGTTATTTTCGACGAGGCTGCTGATGAGGGTCGTGTGCAACACCGACCTGGATCGCATGCAGAAAATACTAAAAACTCCTGTAAGCTCACACTACCAAGAGTATACTTTTTCTTAGATTTTTTTTTCTTCCTTTTGGTTCTGCTCCTACAAAATATTCGTAGCTATTTTCGTGATCAACCAGTTTTTTTTTGCCTTCTTCTTTTCTTCTATGTACTGCAGTTATAGAGAGCACCATCATCATCATCTCAGCTCTCCTAACGCACACGTCTTCCCATTTATAATGGAGTGTAGAGGAATAGGAATAGCAGTAGCTTTTCCATTTTCAACCCAAGTATGCATACAATTATAAAAGTATGCATCTTGGAAACCTACTTTCTGCTTTCTGATTTCGTCATATTACAACAAGCTAGTTTTGCCCCTCAAGCTTCCGTGTTTACTAGACTCCCGGATGCTCTCTCTCTCTCTCTCTCTCTCACTATATTTATCAAGGTGCCCCAAAAAAAACAGTTACGGATGCTATACCTCCCATGTCATGATCTATTTATTCCATGGCGTCTCATCATATTATCTTCCTAGAAACATACCTTAGTCATCTATTAGCTGTCCCTCCCTCCCTATATGTATTACCCGCAGTTCAACTCTCGTCTATTTGACCTTGCAGACTGGAAAATTTTCAATGCTCAACTTACCAACTTATACCTACTTGCAGTATGCTGACAGTCAGCAAGACTGTCTCTGATTTAACTGAATTTTTTGTTTCATTTTTATATTGCTTTTCGGATCCATTTAAAATACTTTACGTAACTAGGCGAAACAATTCGTATTCATAGTACCTATACCCATACCTATGTAATTATGTACCTGGATTATTTTCTTTTGTAGTAGTCAAACTGTGCACTCTGTGCTTTCAAAAAATTCAAATGTTTTCAGGTTAGATAATGTGTCACAAGGACGCGAAAGTTCACTGTATTCTGAGTGATTTCAGTATTTTAGACAGGTATAGTACATGGATATACTGTATTATGGCAAAATATATGTATGGGCTAATATTTGTGAATGGGTTTCCAGTCTAATAGAAAAGTTTTGGAATAATTTTGGCAATTTTTTGGGATAATGTTCACTGCCTGTATACAGAGACAGAGACAGAGCACTACTCGTATAATAAATGGTTATGTACAGCATATATAAGCTAAAAGCTTTTGACCACTATAAAGTTATAGCGGTTTTTATAGTGTTATTTCTTTTGGGTTTTCGTTTTCAGCTTCAATAGGGTGATACGAGTAATGCTTTTTGGCCCGTATTGGTCACTACAGTAGTGTTCTGTCTAGAGTTTCCTGGCTAGCTGGCTAATATGCTATTTAATCTTTTTTGAAACGGTAATAATAGCGGCTAGTTGTGCATTTGTTGGAAGTCTTAATTTCTAGTTTTGATCTTTTTAAATGTGTCAATTCTAGTTTTGATCATTTTGAAAATGTTAAATTTTAGTTTTGATCATTTTGAAAAGTATGAAAATTTTAGTCTGACATTTTTTTGAAGTGTTAAGTAGTTACTAGTTTTAAATGTTTCTGGAAATGTTTTATTACTAGCTCTGACCACTTTTAAGAAGCTCATTTGTAGAATCGACACTTTTATAAACCATTCATTCTGTGGTTTTCCAGTATCGAATTCGAATAGCAAATTTTATTGAAATGGAGTTTCCCTGTCCATCTTTGTAGATCCGACCTGCCTATAGTTACACCTTAGGACCTGGCAATTGCCAGGTTGGTTTGGTGGTCTGAAACCCAGGTCAGCTTTGCCGGCCACCTTTCAGTTTATTAGGATACGGCCATCGTATCGTTTGAATACATACCTACCTATATAGTTATTTTATATACACACACGGTGTACAAGTATAGGCGAGAATCTAGAGTAGTGCACAAATAGAAATAGTGACTTAATATGTAAGTTATACATATGACAAAAGTAAAACATACATAGTGTTTTTGTCTTTAACCTAATTTTTATCACTTTGAAAGCTTTCCTAAAGAAAACGCAAGGAACATGGCCATAAAACTATACCCAAACATTTTTGCAGTTTGTTTTTTATTTTGCTGCTAAATGCGGTGGGCTGGGGTCTAGACTGAAAATACCTAATCCAATAGGTACACATACCGACTATATGAACAATGAAATATGTTTCAATGGATAATTTCACGACAAACCTAACAAAAATCTTATGTAATTGCGAGCTCTCTAATGCGAACTAAAATCAAGGATTAATACCATTATTAATTGAAAGGCTACCAGCAGAATTCAGTATAGGTACATGAATTTCGAAATAAAGGATGAGTGGGTGGCATTTGGTTAATATTTTAAGATAATAATAATTATTGTTAGATGAAAGTTGTACGCCAGGCCTTGAAATTACCACAGTCAGAGATAAATATACACAGGTAAGCACTAAAAACAGACCGTCAATAAAAAAACGGTAGTGGATCTGCCTCGGGAATGAGTTTTAGTTTTACTGTTTTACAGCTTGTGAACATATCCTTTGGATAATAAAAATTTTAAAACCAACATCAAATCGTAATAACAGTACGGAATTCTGTTGATTTGGTTTAGCAAGACCGTGTATTTGTCGGTATTCGGCATTGATTCAATGAAGCCTACAGTTTTTTTTACATATTTTTACTTTCGACAATTAAATAAAGTAGGGAATCAACTTACCTCATCACAAGATGCACACCGGGGTCTTAATTGCTCCGCGTAATGGCGTTCACAGAATGGATAGTTGTTTAAATTACAATAGGTTAAGTCTACCAGGAACTCACGGCACCCGCTACAACAGAAACATTGAGGATGCCATACAACACTCTCGCCAAATTTTGGTGCAAATACTCCCAAATGTCCAGGCAGTATTGGGTCTCCGCATGTTTGGCATTCCTGCAAAGAGAGAAACCAAGTTAAATGTTAAGCAAGAATTATGCGTCAATCCATCGTCTACTGAAGATCTTTCTGTCCCCTTCATGTATCCATCCATTGGTTGCACAATTTTATTAAAAAATATTCTTAAGACAGCATTCTGTGGCATATTAAATTGATTTTATACGAAACTTACAGACGTAGGAATGTTTACGGGGGCAGCGAATCCTACATCCAGCGCAAGTTCGTTGCGACCATTGACAAAGTCTTCGTAGGCGTACTGTTGCTCCTTCTCTATATGGCTGCAATACGCAAGTGCAAGGTCCTAAAAGAAAAAATACCGTAATAATAATAATAAATAATTAAACAAGCAATTTAGAATTGAGATGGAATCCATTTTTCTCTCTCGAATTTGAGATAAACTTGAGAACTCGAATGCATTCACTGTATTAATGAAGGGTATTCTGTGTCAGTGTAATTGACATTTCACATTGAAGTTGAAGATAGTAATTTAATTTCAGATTGCTCTTTTACCTGTTTTGGTATTTGATAAATGATTTGTCGCTCTCTGTATGCCTCTCCAGGGCTTCCACACAACGGTACTTTGTCCAAAGGGTAGAACTTATAAAATTCGCTAACCTATGAATGAAAATGAAACATAAACTCAGGGTTGTATTGATATTAGCACATAAGTAGGTACATAGATTGAAGAATTCAATATTTTATTACTTACACAATCCATGCAAAAACATACCTAACTAAAAAATACTCATGTGCGCCCAGGGACAAATGACCAGTTGATACGACCTCTAATTCATTAGCAATAATTACCAACATTAACGTAGGTGGTAAGTGGTTATTTATGCGCATAGAACCTAATCATTAAATTCAAAACATAATTCTAGGTGTACTGTGCCCATCATTGGGATGTAAATAAATGTGCGATAAAAGATAAATAATGAAGGAGTCAAAAGGCTAAATCAGACTAATTTTTGGTCAAAATGAACTACTTTGTTGTAATCACCATTACAATAATAATTATTATTATTACAGTGCTGCAGATGTAGGTAAAGAAAATGCAAACGTTACCTACCTACATGCATACGAACAGGTTAACCTACCTACTCAGAATTGGGATACTAAGGAAAGGATGCTATAAAAATGGGATTATTCCACAAAGACACTTTTTAAAAGGTCAAAACAATTATTTAATACTTTTAAAACATTCAAAACTAGTAACCAACTCTTTCAAGAGAGTCAAAACTATAGAAATGACCATTTTAAAAAAAATGTATAACTAGAACCTACAACTTTAAATAGGTCAAAAAGTAGAAATGGACATTTTCAAAAAGATGCAAAACTAGTAACTAACACTTTTAAAAAACGTAAAACTAGAAATGACCATTTTTAAAAAGATGTACAACTAGAAACTACGACTTTCAAAAAGGCCAAAACTAGTAACTAACACTTTTAAAAAGGTCAAAAACTAGAATTGACCATTTTCAAAAAAGATACAAAACTAGTAAAACTAACACTTCCAAAAAGGCCAAAACCAGAAAATACAAATTACTATATTCAAATAGATGTAAAACTAGAAACTAACACTTCCGAAATGGTCAAAAACTGGAAATTACTACTTTCAAAAAGATGCAAAACTAGACACAACACCATTTCGAAAAGGTAGAAAGGTTAAACACTATAAAATATTAAATAATAGTGTCAGTTGCTACTGTCTACATGTGTGCAATTACTGGTCACTGGTGCTCCAAATTATTACCTGGGAAGCAGTAAGATTCGGTGGTGTCCAAGAGTAGTTTTGATGTTGAGAGTTAGTTCGGGAGGAAGTAAGTCTGTTAAAGGGGTCCGTGGTGATGGGACTCAGTCCAAGTCTATCACGAATGCTCATCCACTCGTCGTGGTGAAGATGATGGGAGTCTCGAGTACACTTGCACGTATTACACGTTTTCCTATACAAACAGTAATTATTACAGCAATCAATTTATTATTTCAGTTAAGCAAGTTATTACCTGCTAAAAAAAGCCTTTAAAGCATCATTTAAATTGCATTTACTTTACACACAATACTATCGCTTATTTTTGGAGAACGTTTTATTTTCTTTGTAGATCCTTTGTGACAAAATATACCAGATTCACTCTTCTAACAATTCATCAGTGAATTAAGAAAAGTTAAGACTTTTATGGATTTTAGCAAAATTCCAATCCTTAAAGTTTGCACTAATTGCGTTCTTTTAGGCAATTCCCTAGGAATTTTATGATCATAGGTACCACTGTAAAAAAAATTACTACAATCAATAATCCACAAGTCATAAAAACACTTGCTTAAACCACGCATAAGTGTTTTTACAAGCATTTTGTTGGACCCTTTTTCAGGTGCACATAATCCATTATCTAGGCATCTATATACGGAGATGAGTATATTATAGAATTAATATAAATCTTTTACGACATTACAATTTTAATGACAAAGATCATGTATAAATGGTTTTAGTACCGGACAATAAGCTCATACAGCTCTTGCTGATTAAAAACTTTGCAGTACAATTCAAGAACTTTTACACAAGCGTATTTTATTCCTGGCCAGGGAACAAGATGAGTATCGAACCCTAGCGTCACTGGACACGAGTGCATAGTAGTGGTCTGAAAAGTTTGGATTTAATAATAATAAAAATATGATCTTGTTTTAACACATTCTGGGTGATTGAAAGTGCCAAATCGTCACCGAGGGATTCCACAGAAGTTATCAAATGTTCCAACCTAACAGTTAATGCACTTATAAATTTTTCTTCAATTTTCTTTTTTTTTATCAAATCGTTGTCAGAATTGGCTTACAATATTTTAGCCTGTACCACACAATGCAATATCTTTTTGCAAAGAATTTTTGAGACATTTAATGATTTAACTCAACGAGTTTTTCGCAATTTCTGACTTCAGATATAGCTTAAAACACCTTACTAACTTGAATAGTTACTCCACGCATTTTATTTGTAAAAGCCTACAAACAAATATACACAGATACTGAGTAAGGATTGAATTAGTATTGCTGTAAAACTTTCTCTAAAGTGCAAGTCTTCGTGTAATGGTTAAATTTGTTAGTTAATAAGCAGTAATTAGAAGCTCCCCACAATTATGTTTACAAAACTTCGAAGCGTTTGAACGACGGATTATGTGAAACAAAAGTACGCTCAATGAGAATAAGAAGAGCACTACAGACAGACGGGCAAACTTTGAACAATTAAAACTAGAAAACTCATAATACTCATAAATAAGCATTTACTGAAACCTCGATTATTTATTTATTTTTAAATTGATTATTGCATATAGCATTCAACTTCATCATTTTTAATAATCATAGTAGTTTAGTCTGGGGTTTGTTTTGCAAGAATGACCGAGGGTTCATCCTTAAGGAAGAATAAATAGTGGTGTAGTTAATTTAATTAGTGCAAAGCAAAAGTCTTGATCAAAAATATCGGGTCCACAGTATTTCACAGTTAGGTCCTAATTACATTTCCGTAATAAATTTCCCTTTGATGCACCATCTGTCTTATGGTAAACGCTGCCATACTGTCAACTGCCATCGCATCGTTCGAGCTACCTATCGAAATAACGTTGAACGTTCTTGCAGCAACCAACGTAGTACCTACCAAAAAAGTGCCACCTTTGTTCCACAGACCAGGTAGGTACATAAATCGACAAATCTATAGAAGCTAACAGTTCATATGCAGTTTTAGTTTGACTGTAAAAACTCAATTTTAGTTGAGTCTGTCACTAAATCTGTAGAAATGTTGGAGCCCCTTAAACGAATTATCTAATACAAAAATAATGGTAAGTATTTATTGTACTCTTCACATTTATATTAAATGTTCGGGTACGCGTTACCCATTGCATTATTGCGAGTGAACAAAAATGTTCGATGTACATACTTCGTACAAAGTAATGAACTAATGAACTAATGATCGAGCCAATTAAGGACAAAGGGTAATAAATTGTGATTGTACTTACAGAATCCCACCATCATCATCCTACAAAACTTGAAAATAGACACACACACACACTCACAGACCACCAAAACTCTAATTATTTGAGTATAATAGTATGTACAGACTTTCAATTTCAAAGCCGATGTCGAATGTCGAACCAGAATCAGAACAATCCTACAGAAATGAAGTCAAGTAAGAAATGAATTAATGAATTGGAGCACGATTTCTATTTTAAAACAATGAATAGATACTTTGATTATCTTTTCTATTACAATCTTTAGTAGTTTCTGGACTCACACTCACGACTGGCACGAGTTCTACACACGAATTAACTTTGACAGCTGGAACTTGGAACTGGAGCTGGAACAAAAAGTAAAAAGTACCAACCAGTCAAACAGTATGCAGGCAGACCAAAAAAGTTAATATCTTTCTGTCTAGTTCCAGGATAGAAGGATGAATCTATTTTTTTTGTCTTCTTCTGTGTTTTATTTCATATCTATATGGACGTAATAGTAATAGGTTTTTCTCCCATTCAAATGTTCGTTAGCCATGCAAGCAAGTTGCAAGTAGGAGATAATGGGGGGATCCAAATTGGACATGGAAAATATAGTGCCCATCACCAAATCAGAGAGCAACTGACGCTCTCTCTCCGTTTATCAGTGTATACCGAAGGAGAGAGAGAGATACGGTTAACAAGGAACTTTATATCTTTTTGTAACCTACTTGATGGAATCACCATGGAAGGGATGGATCGATCCGAGATATGACCTTTCCACCGAAAAAAAAAATCGATCCGCACATTTAAAAACACACCTGCAGACACACGCTGCTTAGAGGTCACACTTATTGGAACATCTCGTCGATCCTTTTACGGCAGTGTAATCATATGCGTTAGAACTAGAACTTGATACAACCATTAGCCCATTTAGCCCATTTGCCCAGGTATGAGATGTAACCCATACTCAGGTGACAGACATCAGACACTCCTGCATCGGTACAGATGATGACGGGAATGACTAATATATTACTAATATAGCGAGACTTTAATAAAAGCATGGGCAATCAGTAGTATGTATATACCTAATTGAGTTATGTGAGAGCTACTAGAACACGCTAACCTATAAAGTACCATAGTAACTAGCAACTATTTTACCGAATTCGAGGTCAAAGTAATATTACACTGTCGCGTCTCGAGTGTTTACTCTTAACCTATTCGGAACCGGAAAACTAGGAAGTTGCTTACTGTTTTTATTACAAATCAACATATTTCAGAAAAAGCAAAAACTAGAATTCAACGTTTTCAAGAAGATCAAAACTAGGAATTACCTAACACTCTCAAAAAGGTGTAAACTAGAATTCAACCCTTTCAAAGAGATTAAAACTAGGAATCGACACTTTCGAAAGGGTCAAAACTAGAATTCAGCATCTTCCAAAAGATCAACACTAGGAATTAACACATTCAAAAAGGTGTAAAACTCGAACCTAACAATCTCAAAAAGGGGCAAAACTAGAATTCAACATTTTCAAAAAGATCAACACTAGGAATTAACACATTCAAAAAGGTGTAAACTCGAACCTAACAATCTCAAAAAGGGGCAAAACTAGAATTCGACATTTTCAAAAAGATCAAACCTAGGAATTGACACTCACAAAAAGGTGTAAAACTAGAAATTAACACTTTTAAAAAGGTCAAAAACTATAAATCATCATTTTCAAAAAGGTGTAAAAACGAGATATATTGCTGTTTTGAAAAGGTTAATGACGCCTATATGTTCGGTCCTCTTTTTTTTGGTGTACTATCTAATATGTAGTTATTGTTGACAGTTTTGATGCACTATACGCACTATACTGAATTAGCTCTGTCATCGACGTAGGTACTACCGATTTACGAAGGTGGTACTTGAAACGAAACCGTGACCGTAAGTGACTTAAAGCTAATTCATAATTACTAATTACCATGTACAACAAAAGTTAAGTGCACGTTTTTAGTATTTGAAGCGCTTTCTAGTCTGTGTTGCGTAATCGGTACACGTGCTACCTACCACCTTAAATGACAGTATATACTTAGGGTAGTATTACGATATTGATATTTATTTTGAAGATATTTTTTGACATTTTACTGAATGTAGGTCGTCAGTCGCTGTCGTTCTATTAAAAAATGGAAGAATCGGTCATCCTTATAATATTCCAACGGTAGCATTTGAGCACACTACCAACTACTGACTACTGACATATAACTGACATTATTACCTAGTATGTAGGTCCCTTTTTCTCTAGGGAAAATAAAAACGGTGAAAAAATTGCGAAGACAGAAGTTTTATGCCGTGAACGCGGTCATAAAATTATTATTATTTTTTTCAGATTCGGACAGTTCGTCGCTATAACTGATAACAGTCAGTTCTTATAACTCCAACAAACTAACAAGCACTAAGAATTGAGACTGTATAGTGTCTATAGGTTGTATGTGATATAATGACCTGTACAAAATAGGAAATCTCCCGCAATGACTGCGTGCTATAAACCGTGTAGGTAAGTAGGTACCGTAAATTCTCTTTTACTACACGGGTCTCCATTAATACGCGGGTCTCTAATTTTACGCGGGGGTCCGAGGGCATGAATGGAATAATGCGCGGGTCTCTAACAGTACGCGGGTCGCCGGACGTATTTTCAGTGTATAAGTGTACAGAAATTAGTGTAAACCTAACTTTTTAGCCATTGAATAGCTTGAATTAAATGACACATACTTTTAAGTCGCTTAAAAGTGTCAAAATTCTTGTTTTTAGCCTCTTTATTTCAACTTCATTCAGAGTAGTAAAACGGTTAGTTTGAATAATACGCGGGTCTCTATTAATGTGCGGGTCTCTAATTGTACGCGGGGGTCCGAGGGGTTGAACGGAGTGCGCGGGCGTTCTATTAGAGAGTTTACGGTACTTTAAGTAGGTATATGTAGGTCGTAGGTAGTTGAATTACCAAAGTACGCATCACTGGAAACTGGAACTTCCAATTAGAATCTTATGATGGAGTCTGTCGTCCCGTTTTTATTGTTTGTTCATTTTGACAGAC
Source organism: Dicyrtoma fusca (assembly GCA_034695205.1). Classification (NCBI taxonomy): domain Eukaryota; kingdom Metazoa; phylum Arthropoda; class Collembola; order Symphypleona; family Dicyrtomidae; genus Dicyrtoma; species Dicyrtoma fusca. The sequence continues at coordinate 2,072 of JAQFZC010001934.1, read as the reverse complement.
ACAATATGTACGTCCAGAGGTGTACATCTAGATCAACTGACTAGTGAGACTTATTTCCGTAGAAGTCTATGTATTATTATATGTTGAAACGGCTACGGTTTCAGTCTTGAAAACCGACAAGCGATAACTAGTCACCATGGTCATTTGGTTTAGTACAACCTATATTAATTGTGCGCTGTATGGTCGCTTCTTTAGTAATAAAAATAACTCGATTTTAAATTGATTCTAAGATCAAATCTATAATTCTACGAATGACACGAACAAGGCTGTAACCCGTGCATAATAATAACGTTGGTCTTTGTTCAGGTAGTGGTTTTGAACAATAATGATGAAGGCCAACATGATTGTTCGCAATTGCAAGATGTAACATACGAACAAACCTTGTTATGCACAAACAGATGACAGCGTGCTCACAAGCACAAAGGATCTCAAGAAATTGTTACAGCACCGGAAGTGGACGAACAACAGTAATTACAAATTGAGCCATTTTCAGCACGTTCTCTGTCAGCAAAACCCAACTTGTTAAAACCCGTTTTAAAAACGCATTATTTGTAAAATGCTTAACCTATCTAAGTGTGTACGCACAGGCGGTGCGGTGGTGTTAACATGCTTGTTTCAACGCTTTTTACCAAAAAATATTTGTTCAAAACCACAGTTTTGAAAGTCGTTTGATTACCGTTTCTTTGAAAACAGTCAACAGTTGACAGTAGTTGGAATGGAAAGTTTCCCTCCTCGTATCGCCATCACACCCTTAAGGGAGAAGCGGGTTAAAAACGCAAAGGGTAAGAAACAGCCCACTAGTATAAACTCCAGCGATTAAAAATTAAAGCCCTATAGCACCAACCAGTGTATTACAAAAAACTACCGTAAAGACCCAAATAGTGCCCCCGGGCACTATTTTAAACTTCAAGCTAAAAGACCCCGGGCACAATTAGAGACCAGGGCACAAATAGAGACCCGTCCCGGACATTATTAGAGAGGGCACTAAAGTTCGCGCTAAGACCCTGGGTACAATTAGAGACCGGGGCACAATTTGGGTCTTTACGGTACACTACGGAGCACCATAGAAAAATGTGTGCTTGATGCTTGTCAGACATTGGTACGTTGCGTTGGCGGGAAACGAGCTTAATTTGAAATGTCCATTTCCGTCAAAAACCACGACACGACGTTACCACGTTACCCCGTTCGGTGCCTAAATCCCCCCATGATCGAGTGCAGGTTTAATGGCAAGGTAAACTGTTGTACAGTTAAGTTTTGCCCTATGCTAAATGCCGAATTGGATTTTATACAAGATGCAAGCAAGTTGACTGGAATAAGATGGTGTAATAAAAAGTTGGGTTAAATTAAAAAATGTTGTAGAAAAAACAAAGCTTGGGGGTAAAAAACAACAATTTGAAAGTTAAATTATTGGGCCAAAATGCTCTAGTATTTTAACAAACTGGATTGAACAGCTAGGCATCTTTTGCAATAAAATACGGATTCTTTTTAACGTTTTGAAAAGGCCAGGTCAACAAAAACAACTTTTTTAAATGGAGGTCGACGAAACAACGTTTTATGGGGTACCTTGAGATCAGGTAAACTAGAATGGTTTAATTGTAATTGGTTAATAATTCACTTCCTTCTGTGATATATTATACTTCTGTTACTTGAAGTTAAACCCTACATACGAATGCAATGGAGTCCAATTGAAACAAATTCACGTCTGATTTTGAGCACTTACGGTATTTATGAATGGCATTTTTTGTTTTACCCACGACGTGGAGCCTACACTAGGATTGAGTAGACTTGACTAGACTTGCCTGCCGTATCAGAAGATTTGACTTGACTTGACTAGCCGATTTTGGTAAAATGACTTGACTAGACTAGCTCATCGTCGTCCTATACTAATACGTGTGACTAGACTAGGCAGTCGGTTTTTAACAGACTTGACTTTGACTAGACTAGGCAGTCGGTTTTTAGCAGACTTGACTTTGACTAGACTAGGCAGTCGGTTTTTAGCAGACTTGACTTTGACTAGACTAGGCAGTCGGTTTGTAGCAGACTTGACTTTGACTAGACTAGGCAGTCGGTTT
>JAQFZC010001933.1:0-25912 GCA_034695205.1 Dicyrtoma fusca | reverse complement strand
CGAAGAAATGAACCAACGTATTGTCATAGGATGGTCCGCAGTGCGGGCAGTAGTCACTTTCGCTAAACTTAATACTATTACCATATAAAGTTAAGTAAGAGCTATTGGTACGCAGTTGACAGCACAGCCTTACAAATGGGATTGGCATGTTAGCCGATAGGTAACTGCTTGTTTTAAAATCTGTTTTAAAGTACTTATACAGCGAATGATATGAAGAATTTAACACCCCAGTCAGATCCTCCTGCCAACTTTGATCAATGAGACAGCGATTAATTAGTTCTAGGTTTTCGGCTAAAACACTTACAGACTGAGAATACCAGACAAACGAGAATCCTAATTTGTCCAGAATCTCTTTTACTTGTAAAGCCCAGTTAAATTTTGTGCTTGCAGCATCAAACGAGGAGATTACAACTAGTCTATCGTAACATTTTCTAGGTATTCTTTCTGGTGGCATTAATAATAGCCGAGACCAAAATTTGAGCGTGGACATTACGGCGTGGCATTTTAATTTGCGTCTACCGGTTTCATAACGAAGTATATAACCTGGGGTACGTTGTGGTAGCCAGAGAAGACCCTTGAGGAAGCGAGTTTGTAATGTCTCGATTACTTCTAAGTACCTGAGACTCCAAACTGGAGCACCGTACATAATAGTAGGAACGCAGACTGCGTCAAATAATTTCAATTTAGCTTCCCAATGTCTGACTTTGGCTCTTGCAATTGTATTTAAAACAGCCCCATTACTAACTAGTGCTTTTCGCAAAAGTTGGTCTGCAGCTCTGTAAAAAACACCTGAGGAGCAGAATGTAATGCCTAAGTAAGTGTATGTGTTCACTACTTCAACTCTTTCACCATTTAAGTACCAATTCCAGTCATTTGAGGGTCTCCCACCTTTCCGAAACACAATTATTTTAGTTTTGTCAAGGTTTATTTCAAGGGAATTTTCCTGGCAGTAGCTCGATAGAAAATTAATTTTTTCTTGCAGGGCAAGTTTGGACTCTGCAAAAGTGACATTATCGTCGGCCAGCATGAGTAGGTCCACACTAGTATCCCCACCCATGCCAACCTTTTTAGCATTTCTGTCAGTAAGATATTTGTCAATATCACTAATGTAGAGTGAGAACAGTAAGGGACTTAAAATTTCTCCCTGTAGTACTCCTATTGTAATATCAAAATATTTTGAGTAGCCTTCGTTGGATTTAACTCGCATCTTACTTGTACTATAGAAAAAGAATAATATAATTAGTAAATTCCAAAAATACTACGACTTTAAACAGGTTTAAACCGATTGACCTTTTTCAATTGCTAATTTCGCCACTCACTCAGGGAAGGTCAAAATTTGCTTCATAAAAATGACGATGATGAGTGAATTAAGCAAACAGTCAAGACCCTTATCGGACTATTTTTATTACTAATTAACTTTACTATTTAGGTAATTCATTCACATTCAACATTGCATTGTTGCAATGTTGAATGTTTCACACTTGGTCTTCTTTTACTTACTAGGTTTTTATTCTGCATAGACTCACTTTGTGTTGTTGTTTCACACATAACTTTAGAACCGTAGTTAACTTTAACTTATACGCTTTGAATTTTATAACAGAGGCAGTAATTTACTTGTTAAAAACATGAAACTATAGTTTGTCAGAACTAACGATAACGATAAAATCTGGCTCGCCTAGATTTTATCGCACGCTGCAGATTTTCACGCTGGCGGCAAAAAAAAAGTTCCGCTCAAGTTATCGTAACCCATGTATTAGGTGTCGCATGACGATACTTGAAAAAAACGTCTCGTTGAGCCTATATTCCCGCTCTCGTCGGCTATGTAAATCCACCTTTAGACCCGTCGTTAGTAAAACCCAGTGCTTGGTAAGGACAGAAAGTAGACGTTAATTCTGGAAGGAAGCACTCTGAGCTGTTTTTCAGCTCACTCAATAGAGTTCTAAAAATATTATCGGGGATATTTTGTGACACAAATATGCGTGCTATTATTATTATTATTCTGGGTTTTATTAGTTCCAATTTTTAGCACATACACAAGAAAAGCACAAAATTGTTTAACTAGTCTAAAAAATAGTGCGTATAATTTAGGATAGGTTGATCAAATTAAAATTTTGAAACTGCTTATATGCTAAAAACTTTTCATTCTTTTAATTAGAGCAGGTAAGCAAACATTCAGTGCGCCCGAAGCAAAACTTCAGTGAATTCATAGGGAAATGTTAAAGAATCAGAGTTGGCGTTCAAATCAACGAAACAGTGAGCCATGTTAATGTAATTGTACAAAAAGCGCTTCAAAAATTGTTCATTCTAAGGAAACTAAAACAATGTGGCTTGTCTACAGCCCAATTATTATCTATTTACAAAATGTACATACGAAGCAACTTAGAATATGCATCCACGGTATGGAGCCAACAATTAACGAGTAAGTTACTGAATGAAATTATAACTGTGGAAAAAAATGTCTTAGCATTATTACGGGGAAATATGTTAGTAAACGTAATTACACTGATGTAGCTATTATGCACAAACTAACTAAAATAGAAGATAGATTTACAAAATTATTATTAAAATTTGGATGTAAGCTTTAAAAATCTTCCAGATATAGTGACTGGCTAACCCCATTTGTAAGATAAAATGTAATTCTAGAACTAGCAGAAATAAGTGTAAAAACAATATTGTTTATTGTCAGTATGAGAAATACAGAAAATCAACGATACCTGCTCTAATTAAAATAATGAAAAATTAATTAAGTATGATTGGAAGTGGCCCCTTTTGACAGACAGTGTTCTGAAAAATCTGTATTTCTGTTAACTTTTAACCCATACATAGTATACCATTCTGTGGCAAGGTGCTGGAAAATATTGTTCTCCGGCGTCTGATGTCGCAGACACTGTCTCAGTTGGACGAGAACCAGCATGGCTTCCGAAAGGATCGTTCCTGTTTTACTGCTGTGCTGGTTTTTGTACATAAGCTTTGCTTTTTCTTGTCTAAACCTTTGGTACTTGTTTTGGCGGTTTTCTTTGACCTGTGTAAGGCCTTTAATTCAATGCCTCCGCTGTTTTTTTTAAAGAAAATTAGGGATAAGTATAATGTAGAACTTCACCTGCTAGCTTTGCTCGCTGAATATTTATCCAATCGTAAATATCAGATTTTCCTGAATGGCAAATTGAGTGATGCCTTTGATGTTGCAAATGGTATACCTCAGGGTACTGTACTTGGCCCCTATTTATTTATTTTATTTTTTACTGACATTGAGAGTTTCGATAAAGTAAATTATTTGACCTATGCGGATGACCTTGTCATGATTCTCTGTGATTTCATTAATCAGTTTCGCAACTGGGCTACCAGTAATTATTTGAGTAGTACTGCTAAGACAAAGTTTATGACATTTTGTAATACTAAAATTGATTTTGGCAATCGCCAGTTACATGTAAATAATGTATTGTTGGATAAGGTTACGTGTTTTAAATATATGGGAGTCTTTGTCGATGAAAAGTTAGCTTTTGACCGCCATGGTAATGCTGTAGGCTTAAGTATGTCGAGGGCGATGGAAACTATACTGTCTGTAAAAGGGTGTCTTTCGGTTAACTGTTTTAAGCTTTTGATCAACTCTTTTATTATGTCACATTTCGATTACTGTTCTTATATAGTCCAATTCTTCAGCTTCACGTATCACTTGTTTACAAAATAAATTAGACAAGTTTGTATCCCTTGTTTACCAATCTAGTAATTTATATACGGGAAATATTAGAACGAAGAAGAAGAACACGCCAACATCTAACGTCTAATCTATGAGCATTTTAATTTGTTAAAACTTCCGGAGCGTATTTAGTTTTTTCAAGTGAAATTCATGTACTCGCTTGTACACTTTGGCCACTCGACATTATATATTAATTCTTTTATTGTCTGTAAATTTATCCGAAATGGTCTTCGTGGTCATGGTGCCATTTATGTAATTAATATATTGGACTCTAAATATACAATTTGTACTAAAGATTTTATGTGTAATTGTGTTAATATGTGGAATAGCCTTCCATGCAATATAGGCAATTTGATGTGCAATTTTCTACGTTCGTCAAATCCGTGTTAAATTCTTAATTAGTTAATGGGACAGATATTGGTATAACTTAGTATAGTAGTTAGCAAGTAGAAATCTTTATGTTCATTGTGTATCTTGTTCTTGATTTGTCCACTCATTATGTTCTTATTACCGCTGCTACTACTTGTCTGAAGTGAAAATCAATAATGTTTATTGACCTATGTTGACAATAAAAATAAATTACAATTATAACTAGTCAGAAATTTTGTTGTCTGCCTTGGACGAGCCCGCCATGTGAATGCACGCGCGGGCGATAGATTCAGTGTCGCCCGAACTACAAAATTTGTTTCGTCCTAGTTTGCAAAAAAAAACGCACGCTGCCATTTATAGTTATCGTCGGCTATGTAAATCCACCTTAACACAGTGTAACCCAGGGAAAACCCATACCGCGAATTTGTTTTGGTTAATTGTGGTAACGTTATCCCTAATTACCTACTCCGTAAGTGCTCCGGTGCACGCCTCGCCACCTATGGTCTCGTGTGTTTCCTTTCTTTTGATGGATCGGCCTGACTCCCGTTAGTCACTGATGCCTCTGGTCAATTTTCACTCAATAATCCTTGGCCCAGTCACCCGCCTGCCGCTTTCTCACCTCCCGTTATCCCTTATGCAATGCCGACTTCCGGTTGCCTACACTTGCTACCTATTCTTAATAGTAGATAATCATGTAATGCGTACCCTACTACGCTGGCTTCGATGTGAAACGTTTGTTACGCATGATGATTGTATGTTCTCTTGTCTCTTTGGGCACAGCCTTCGCAGATTCTGTACTTGCGTTTTCGGGCTGTAGCACTATTATTATGCCACGTGTCCCCCCTGCGCTACGCAATGCCTACACTACGGAAAACGACAGCGAGGAAAAAGAATGCTCACTATAGTAATGACTATAGTGACCTATATGCCAATACTTTTCAGTTTCTCGATGATTGGATATATCTTATACGTAATATCATTAATGGATTTTAGTGAAATTCGCACTTACAAAACTAGCCATTCCATACTATCGTGAACTCCATGCATTAAAACAGACCATTTATTTAATAATCGCCAGGGGGAGGGCAAAAATTTCGTTCAAATAAAGAATAGGTTAGAGTAGAGCCCTGATCTTTCCATTTACTTAATGCGTAAAAGCGTTCTTTTTAAATGGAGATCTTTTGGTTCAACTCCTAACAACAGTCCGATATTTTTAGTAAGATTAAAAAAACAATAATGTTGAATGTTGAGTTTCGGTTTTAAATCGCTCAGCGAGTAACTACAGTGGGACTTTTGTACACTATTCTTTGTAGTGCATTTGCATTGGCTTATTACCGTTAATGACGAAATAATCGCCGCGGCGATTATCCATACTTTGAGCCTCAAACCTGGCGATTATTTGAGCCCCGGCAATTATGTGTTCAGGCAAAAGTATCTCATTCTCAAATTAACTATAAAACCCAATTTTCAAAACAGATACTAGTACTTCATACTTAAATGCGAACACGTATGTAAGTAGTGGTTAAATTAGAGTAAGAGAGAAGTACGGCAAGAGACTAATCGGAGAGTTACGGTAGTAGGTATAAGTTAGCGTAAGAGAGTGTGCGTGCAAGTTAGAGACGGAGGAGTCCGTTGAATTGTAAGAGAGAGAAGTGAGTGTCTGAGGCTGAGGCTTCAGAATGGGAAAGGCAGCGAACGAATAACAAGTGAGTGAGCAGTGTGAACTTTTGGAATTTTGAATTAGTTAAAGATTATAATAAAAGTCCGTTGAGACAATTTGGGAACAAAAACTATATTGTAGATCTGTGTTTAAAGGTGAACTTTATTAAGTCATCGTTTTAGTTAAGTGGATTTATCTTCAAGTATTTAATTAGAGTTAAAAGAAGTCAGTAGGCGAAGTTCCATTCCGGTGTGCTCCTTCGGGAGTAACCTCAGGTCATGGCCAAGGCGAGTGCTAAAGTGAGACAAGTCGTATCCCATCTCAACCCCCATATAATCGCCAAGATAGTTAAGTAAGTCATTTAGTTAGTAATTAAAAGTAGCGGACAGCAGTCCAAGAGCATCGTAAGTATTTAGTCATCGGTACTAAACCCACGATTGTTTCATGGTGGAGGCGAAAGGCTCTTAAAAATTGGTCATGGAACAGAAGAATAGTTAGAAATGATATGATAAAAGCAAAAAAGTAGAACAGACAAGTAAAAGTGCTACGAAAATGGACATAAAATTACAATAAATTAGTGAAATCATCGAAGAAAATCAGCGAAAGAGAGAGAAAATGGAGACTGATATGAAAAAGGAAGAAACAAATCATCCAAAGCAGTAAGACAAACGGTTACATATGTAAGCTGACAAAGCATAATATTATATCCATTTTCAAGGGACCATAATTATTAATAAGGCTAATTAAACGAACGAAAAAGTGTGGTAGTCGCTTCTATCAAGATAGCGACGGCATTTTCAGAAGTCAAAGAGACAGGTTCAACGGCCAGCAAAAGTGTAAGCAGTTGTGGCGTTGAGTGCTAAGAAGTTGAAAGGGCCGTAGTAGTGAAGTTTTATTTTGAGACCCACATAGCATTTGAACTTAAATTAATAAAAAGTGTTTAAAATAGAAGTTTTAATTTTTTAAAATTAACCGTTGAAAATTATAAAGTGAGCCAAACGATAAAAAGAGATTTTGTATTTTCGTGCAACATGGTACGTTCTTTAAAAGACGTGAATAGGCCGTTAAATAGAAGTCAAAAAGTTGGAAAAGTGGTTGACACCACAGAAATAGTAGAAATGGACAAACAGATATCTATTGAGGATAGTTTAGAACAAACGCGTCTAGAAATGGAGAGGTTAAGAAAGGCAAATGAGGTTGCACAGAAGTTAATACAGGATCAATTAGCCGAAAAAGATAAGATGAGGGCATCTTTTGATCAGGTTACCGCAAGGGCAACGACATTTAGAGAAAAAGCTGCTAAAATGAAGAAAGTAGCTGAAAAAGCAGTTAGTAAGCAGAACAGTTTATAAGGGCAAGTACAGGAATTAAGAGAAAAATTAAGAGGTTACGAGCGGAATCAATCATTTTACAACGAACAGCAACAAGAGCAGGATAATGAGCAGGTAGTATACGATCATTCTATAGGGACGGAATATGAGAATTTTTAAGAGAAAGGACAGCAAGAAATGATCAATAAGTTACGAAAGAAGTTGACAGAAACTCATGCTACGATTAATATATTGAAAAGGTCAAGTAAACGTCAGTCAATTATTGACGAGGATAAGTGGCTGAAAGTAGCCAAAATTGAGAAATTTCAAAAAGAGGTAGAAAAGACAAATTTTAAGAAGTTAAAAGCATCGATAGGTCCTTACGTATCGACAGTTAATTTGATTACCTACGACGCGATTTAAAGATGAGATAATAGAAAATGGAGCGACTTGGAAGTATTTTTTGACAGCTATGAGGTATGTTTTGCTGAGTCAAAAGACAAGGCAGTAGAATTATGGTATCAGAGAAAAGAAATTTTGGTAGATCAGAAAAAAGAAGCGCAAGACGATCAAGAAAGAGAAGAAATTTGGCAAAAATTCAGAGCAAAGTTCATAGCTCAATTCGACCCAAAGCAAAGTGCAGCAAAGGCTGAAGATAATTATGAGTTGTTTACTTTAGGAAAAAAATTAGCAGAGGAGTTTGTTTCCCAGTTGGTAGGTATATTGTTAGAAATGGATCCGAAAATGTCAATTACCGAGATTTTGAAGAAAGTTTATAGAAAATTACCACCCAAGTTAAAACCAGACTTGGATGAAAGCTATTGGAATTCTATTCCAAAGTTTCGTCAGCGATTGGAAGTAGTGCTAAAGAAGGCTGAAATTTTAAATCAAAGAAAAGATTCAACCTCAGATGGAAAAGAGAAGACGGAAAATAAGAGCAAAGACGAAGAGAAGGATAAAATTATCACAGTTGTCGGTACCAAACGACCCGCTCAAAGCCCGGTAAGTTTAGAAGAGACCGCAGCCGGACTGAAACAAGGAAAATTTCAAAGGTAATTGTCGATTTTGCCTTACATACGGTCATTTGGAAAGAGATTGTTGGATTAAGATGCAAAATCAACATTTTAATCAAAAACGCATTGACCGTGGACGAGGTCAAAGATGATTTGTCCGTGGAAGAGGAACTATTAGAGGATTTTTTCGCGGAAGAGTTAATAATTTTGGACGCGGTCTCCAAAACAATTAAAGAGGTCGAGGAGACTTCACAGGTCATGGATTCTAAAGAGGTAATTTTCAAAATAACCGTAGAAATTACATGGTAGTACGAGGCATTGAGGACGACAATCAACCAAATGTTGCCTGCCCAGGTCAAGGCAATCCACCTCAAGGAAGATAAAATAGTAATTTTAACTAGAAGGTGTTTCTGCACGGGACAGAAAGACTGAAATAAAAGAAAACTCAGAGGAACAGTTACAAGGAAAAGAAGAAGAGAAAATAATTGAAAAAGTACAGAATCCGTTAGAGAGTCCTGATCACATCACCATACCCGTTGGTGCATCTGATCAAGATTGTCTTCAATATAAAATTGACAATTGGAACTCAAAACGTAAAATGAGAAATAGGATAAATAAAACCGAAAGAGGTAATAATAATAATAAAAATAATAGTATAAGTGAAAGTGAGTCAATAAGAGAACAAGAGTTTGTAAATAAAAGAAATAGTGAAGAACATTCGAACATTTTTAGTGAAGGTGAATCAGATTTAGAGCAAAAATATGACCGATTGTTACAAAAAACAAGCAATTCGACCAATATGTTTATCTATTTAACTTTATTAAATGACATTAAGTTAGAGGGAATAAATGACACGGGAGGTCAAATAAATTGCATTTTTTCGGCGTGTGCACATATAATACAAAAGCACAGTCCGAAGTCAATCGAAATAAGAGAGCATAAGAAGAAGAAATTGTTTCAGTTTACAGAAGAACTATACCAATATTATAAAACAACTACAAACATTTATTTAAAGCTAGGGAGTGAAGTCAATTTTAGTGACTTCGCGATTATACCGAAGAAGTCATCATTATTATTTTTAGGTCTAAAATTTAATAAGCAACATAAGACAGTTATTAACTTCGAGACTAATAAAGTATTGTTGTATTAAGTGAAAAATAAATTCCCACAGATTCAAAATTATAATAGATTAAACCCAATCGCAGATAAAATACAACGAGGACGATCATTCGAGTGTATTGAGATAAAATGTTATGATTCAAATATTATTAATCAAAATGTTTAGTTCACTTTGATAAGCAGAAAATTACGCCAGAACTTTTTATGGGAAAACCATTAGTTAATATGGAGAACGGAAAAGCGAAAATTTGGATTTTTAATTTGTCACCAAGGACAGTTCATCTACCCAGAATTCGCTACATCGTAAGTTTTGTAAGAATTAAAGAGGAGGTAATAGAAGCAGAAGCAAGAGATTTGAAACGAGAAAAAGCTAAACGAAAACCAATAATTCAAAAACCATTCAATATTTAGGATTTAATTGTCGGTAACAATTTAACAGATTATCAAAAAGATTTAGTTTTAAAGTCAGTCAATAAATTTAGACATTTATATGCAGCAAGTGATGAAAAATTAGAAAAATTAAATTACAGACCAGTTAATATAGATACACTAGATTATCAACCAGTAAATAGACCACAATATCCCGCAGGACATTTCCAAAGAGAGAAATTAAAAAGACAAGCAGATGGAATGTTAGAATTAGGTATATTAGAACATAGTAATTCACCATACAATGGTCCAGTATTGGTGGTAAAGAAATCCAATGGAACGTTCAGATTTTGTTTCGACTTAACAGAGTTAAATAAACAGGTAGTACAGAATACTTATTATTTACCCAAGATCAACACGTTAGCTATGAACCTACATGGAGCAAAGTGGTTCATAACACTGGACTGTATGAAGGGATTTTTACAGAGAGAATTAGTCGAGAATTTAAAGAAAAAGAAAGCTCTTACGTTACCCTCAGGGGGACATTTCCAGTATACTAGGCTTCACTACGGATTTATTAATAGTCCAAAAGAATTTCATTCCATGATGTACTATATATTAGGGAATCTTAAGTATAATTTGGTTCTTGTTTATGTAGACGATTTATTAATTTTTGCAGACAGTTTTAAAGAGTTAATTTGAAGATTTATTATGGTAATAAAGAGGTGTAAAAAGTATAATCTTAAGTAAAATGTTCAAAAGTGTAAATTTGCATTTAAGGAGTTAACTTACCTAGGTGATGTATTCAATGAGGATGAAAGGCATATTAGTCAGCATAAGATAGATGCAATAGTTCGTTTACCAGTACCTACAACTACCAAAGGTGTAAGATCGTTCATAGGAATGACAAAGTTTGTCAGAAAGTATATGCCAGGTTATGCGAAGATTGCAGAACCGTTAGATAGGTTGACAAATAAGGAGTATGAGGGAAAATTTGTTTAAGATAAAGAACAGGAAGAAGCTTTTGGTAATTTAAAAGTAGCATTAACAACAAGACCGGTTTTGCAATTTTTCAATCCATTAGCAGAGATTTTAATCGATTGTTATTGCAGTAATTCAGGTTTAGGCGGAATGCTTTTGCAGACGACGGATGGAAAGAATTATCACGTAGTGAAATGTACTTCAAGAATGTTGAGAGAAGCTGAACAGAAGTTTGACACAACACAAAAAGAAGCGTTAGCAGTATTACATTGTTTAAAAAAGTTTAGGCAGTATATTTTTGGTAGGAAACTTACAGTTACGACAGACCATGACGCGTTGAAATTTTTACTAAATACAAAAGACCCACATGGAGAGTTAGCTAGATGGGCAATTGAATTAGCTAGCCATAATCTACAAGTTATGCATAGGAAAGGAACAAAGATTGAGCATGTTGATTGTTTATCACGTTATCCGGTGAGAGACTTATCAACACCATTAAAAAAAACATCAAAATTTGAATTTGAAAAAGACGAAAAGTTAATTTAGATAGCATCAGAGGGAAATTCCAAAATTTTTGCTCAAAAGCAAAGGGAAGAACATAAATAACATAAAATAATATTAAGGTTACAAGATTCAAAAACCGCAGAAACAGATCAAGAAAATGTATTTGGCAAAAATTATGCATTAATCCATGGTGTGTTGTATAAGATTTCATCTAAGATTTCAGAATTACCTTGGAGACTAGTAGTACCGATGAAGCTAAGAGCAGACGTATTGAGATTGACCGAGGATGACCCAACAGCAGGTCATGGTGGATTTTTAAGAACATATCAGTTGACCAGAAGGAGGTATTATTGGGAAAGGATGAGTAAAGACATTTTCAAGTATGTTCAAGCATGCGAGGAATGTCAGAAGCAAAACTCAAGAAATGCAAAACCAGAAGGTCAGCAGGTGAGTTACCCACCACCAAAAAGAATTTGGCAAAGAATATCAATAAATTACATAGGTCGAATGGAGACATCAAAGGCAGGGTATAAATATACATTAGTTATTATAGACAATGCATCTAGGTATATGTTTACAGTGCCGACACCATCGGCAACCGCAGCAGATTCAGTTAGAATTTTATAAAAGATTTTTCATCAGGCTAAAATAGCACCAGAAATCGTGACAGATAGGGGAACACATTTTACTGGTTCAGTATTTCAAGATTTCATAAAAGTTAATAATTTAAGACATATTGTAGTACCACCTTTGTCACCGCAGAGTAATAGAGTAGTTGAAAGAGTGAATAGTGATATTAAACTTACGATGAGGAAGTATTTACATAAAAAGAAAGATCAATGGGATATTTTGTGTGACCAAGTAACTTTTAATCATAATCACCACATACATTAACGTTTAGACACTAGTCCATTTGTATTATTTTACAATAGAGAGGCAATAATTAGAGCAGATTTGATAACACCGATAACACCAGTAAGATACAGTAGAAAATCTAGTAGAAAAAGAAGTTAGACATCGTAAAATTCTTGAACAAGCAGTCGAAAGGACGGCAAAAGAACAACAACGTCGAAACATTTTAGCCAACCAAGGTAAAAAAGCACATTCTTCCCCCACGTTGGAGATTATGTTTTATATAAAACGAATCAAGAAGGTTTACAGTCGAGATGGAGCAATCCATTTAAGGTAATAGAATTAATAGGACAGTGTGAGTTGAAATTACAAAGTATAGATAAGGGAGCTAGAAAGCCAATTAGAAGGGCACATATCAGGAATGTTAAAAGATGGAATCAGGCAGAGCCGTGGTGCAGAGATTTTGGTTATTTGGAAAAGAACAAATTGAAAAAAGCGTGTGTTATGACAGAAGTTAAATCAAAAGTAACACCAAGTAGAAGAAGGAAGAACAGGAGCTCCAGACCTAGTTCTTTTATGAAGGTGTCTACAGGGTCATTTAAAGGTCAAAATTCAGGTACCACATCACGAGAGGTGATGCCAGAAAAAAGAAGGTGGCAGACCAAATAATCGATGGCAGAAGCAAAGAGAGACTGTAGTTAATAACCAGTTGAGTGTTGAACGTGGAGACCGTACATCTCCACGAGCAACATCCACACCAGAAAGACAAGTTGTAAAAGTACAGTTGAGTGATAGTGTAAATAATATAAGTATTCCTAATAATAATAATAATAACTTTAATAAAAAGAGATATTTTGGAGGAAGTGCAGAAGATGAAGTTTCGAGTTTAGAAAATAGTTTTACAAGCAATAAGTTGGAAGATAGTGTTGTATATACAGATATAATAGGATTTGCTACCCCGCATGGGAAGCACGTTAATTATTTCGATAAGAAAAGTTCGAGCAAAGTAGAGGAGGAAAGATGAAGCAAAATTGCTAGTGTACAAGTGACGGTAGAAAAGAGTGTAAATGGTCCAAGACGTGGAGCTAGAACTCCAATGAGGAAGGAGAAAAATTAGAAAAAAAGGTATAAATAAGGAGCAAGAGGGAATAATTAGAAAGAAATTAATTTATCGATCCTTAAAAAAAGGGATAGATAAAGAGATTGGTAAGTTGATGAATTAAATGAGAAAGACTCGTTAATCCCAAAGGTATTTTGAAAACTATAGTCCTACGCAAAATAATAATGGTAGAAATTATAGAACAAAAAATACAGGTAGAAGAGGTAAAGAAGATGAGAGAAATCAAACAGATGAGGAAGAGAGGAAGAATAAGGAAAAGGAAGACATGATACAAAGATTAGAGGAGATGAATAGACAGTATAGAGTCAGAATGTTAAATACTGAGAATAATTTAGACGAAGTAGAAGATATTAAAAAGGATAAAAGTGTAGATATGGAAAAAAAGAGAGTTTATTAGAAAAGTAAGTGTAGAACAAGGAAAATTAAAAGAAGGGAGAGTGAAATGAAAAGAATTAAAAGACGTAAGAGTCAATGTAAAAAGAGATCAAAAAATTGTCCAAGGAGAAGGGCCCGTCCGCCGAGGAAATTCAGATCAATACGCAAGTAGAAGAAAGTTACTGGAACCGTCATCACTAGAGGACATGGACGATTTTCCAGCATTGAAAGAGTCATCACGTGAGAATGTGACGTCAGAGAGAAGAAGCCCAAAAGTTTGTAAGTGCGTTAGAGACAGGCAGCCATCTCAAGAAAAGACTTGCGATGCCAAGACCAACGACAGTGAAACGTTCTAGAAGGGAGTAGTGCGTATTACTATTTACATATGTAAAAGTAATGGTAAAGGCGTAAGTCTTTTGTTCATTTCGTATCAGTATCGAGTTCGAAGTGGAGCGGTAGGAAGCAAGAAAAGTTAGTTTAGCGTGTTAAAGTTAACAATTTTTCAGTAGTACGAATATTTTGATTACAATTTTGCAATAAAGTTAAAATTGTATCATAATTAAAGAAAGAGGCAAAAGTAAAGTGAGTTCGTGACAAGTAAGTCATAATTATCATAATTTTAATCACAGAAATATAGATTTAAGAAATACGTAGGTATGTTACATTTTAAACTATAAGAAAACCATTTTGAAAGTGTAGAAGTATAAGCACAAAACTTTAAGAATAATAATTTTTAGCATTAAAGATAAAATTTCCGATTTAATTTTAATTTAAAAAAATAATATTGGTCAGTTAAGCTTAATCATAAGAATAAATGATATTATTAGTTCAAAAGTCACAGTTCAAACAAAAAATTCAAAAACACATAAATTTGTTTTAACGTAAAGTCATGACATGGTAAAAATAAAAAGTAGAAAAGAGAAACACCAAAAGATAATTAGAGGAGGCAGAGATGAAAATAAGCAACTTTGAAAGACCGAAATATCCTAACCTTACCCATGTACTATAACACAGCAGCGAGAGCAGGAAGCAAGGCTGCATTATCTGCCGTTGGTTCAAAGAAATGCCGAAAGAATCCAGGAAGTTAAAGTCAAGATTTCTCGGAGGGCAATAGCGTTGATGAACAAATGGAATCCAGTGGTGATGGATCAAATAAACCGAGGTCGCAAAGTATTCAGCTAAGTTGAGTTTCTATTTGATAAAGCGAAGATATTTACAGCCGAGTTCGGAAGACGACGTAGGTCAAGAGGTTTACATTTTTACTGACACTATGAATATTAAGCTAAATGCTGTTGAGAGTGAGGCTTCAGACATCGAAGACAATCTTTATGATGTTGGTAGAGAGGTATTCGCTCGGATTGCTGACTCCGTTTAGGAACCCAGACGAGTAACTGATCACCAGGAAATTGAAGTAATTGTTTTAGATGCTGAGAACAAGGATCCCAAGACTAAAAAAGACTTGCCAATTGACGTAGGTCAATATTTGCAAGTGGAAATAGTGGAAGATAACAAAGAGACTGAAAAGTTAAGACAGAGCAGAAAGTGCTTGTAGTAGATCTAGAAATTGAAGAAAGGGTAGAGCCACAACTACAGGAGAGGTGCAGTGTGGTCGAGCGTGCGAAAGCACCTGACTTCATAGCAGTTCCTAAAGATAATAAAAAGTCAAAGAAAAAGCAGTATCCAGAGTTACATTTGTTGCAATCGTCGCACCCAAAGAGATATTACAAGAACGCAGAGACTGAAGATGATCAGTCCGATGATGAGCCAATACCGTCATTATCCATAGACTAAGATCGACATCATCAGGAAGTTTCGAAATATCATAGTCACCAAAACGATGAAGAAAGTAAGCCATCTACCAGCTCAGGTTGTATTCCAAAGATAAAGTCAGACAGTGCAATTGTGGAAATGCAGGAGGAACTTCAAAAGCAGTTCAATCCGATGCAATTTAGTCAAGATTACCCACAGTTATTCACTATTGTCAAAGATTTGAAAGTTCCAAACAAAGATTCAAGAAAGATATATTGTAAAGGATCGTTGGAAGAGATTTCTAGTAGACAGAGTGAATATCGTAGTCATATGATGAGTGCAGAATATGTGAAGAAAAAGTTGGTTTCGGATGACGATATAGATCGTTATCATTATAGCGAAGAAATTGAAGAACCCGTAGTTCAGAACCAATCCATGCCAGACAGATTGCCAGAATTAGCTAAAGATGCTGAAGGAAATGTGAAGCAGTTTACTGTTTGGGAGAAGGCAAGAATCCAGTACAAGTCAATAATTTTGCAGAACATCTATCCAAAACACCCGTTAGGTAAAGTAGCCATGAAAAAAGCTGTGACACCCATTACTATTACGGTCGTGGGGCTTTATCTTACATTCGGAGCATTCGTTGGGACGAAGAATATCAGACGAAATTTTCTTTAAGAAACGTTATCAGCAAAAGTAGAGTTTGGTAAATTTAACGAAAAAGACACGTTCAGAATTGTTCAGATTCATGGAATGAGAATAAATGTTCAAACTGTGGTTGGATTTATGCTTGACTGGTTCCATGAAGTTCCAAATCTTGCAATCAGAAAGAATAAAGAAGAAGAATACATCAAGATGCTACGAGACAACAATAATGTGCCGATAGATGTGACTTCCGTTGTAGAGTTAGATCTGCTTAAGTTGAAAGCAAGCGGAACATACTGCATTTACTGTTACACAACCCCATTAAATGCGTTAATTGTCGGTATATGCCGTAGTAACCTTGAATCCTAAAATCCTAATTCCTTTTTCCTAGTAAAAGTTCAGAGATGTGAGTTTTTATCGAAGTTTTTCTAATTGTTTGAAAGTGTTTTCTTTAATAAGTTAAGTGTTTTTACAGATGCGGCACCAATGAATTCGTTAAAAAGAGTTCCGGATTTGCCATGCAGAATTCAGAAAGTGACGATCGGAATAAGTTTTAAAGGTGACAGTTCTAATGAATTTAACTCAAGCTTTATTTTAGAAAAAGATTCTACGTATTATTATTATAAGTATTATATTTACTACAAGACAAAATTTAAGTGTTTGATTACATTGTTTACATTATCATCAGTATTTTGTAGTTAAGTAGGTATTTTTAGTAATACCATTTTATTTTTCTTAAGGTTAAGTGTTTGAGAATATTATGAGATGTATTGATGGAAAGATTGATTTAAGAATGTTAATTATAAATACAGAATTATTAAGAGGTTATGCAAAATAAATATTTAAAGTGTGAAAGGTACATACATAAAAGTAATTTCAGTTGTTAAAAGAATAATAGAATCAAAAGTGAGAAGGAATTATAGCATTAATAAATGATTTTTGAGTGACGTATATGAATTGGTAGGTTAAGAATTGATAAATATAAAGAAATTTCTATTATCTATTATTAGTTACATTTTAATTTTAAGATTATTTGTTAGTTTTAAGAAAAGAGGATGAATTGAAAGTATAAGTTTGTAAGAAATAACTACGTATTCAACATTCAAGTTGATTAGTTTTAGTTTCATTATTTCATCGTAGGTATTTATTCATCGGTACTAAAACCACGAGTGTTTCACGTATAACTTTTATAAACCATAGTGGTTCAAGAAAACAACACAATATTTATTTATGGTTCAGGTCAAATTAAATAAGCAAATACTTGTATTACTAATTAATTTCATGAAGCTATAGCTATAGTGAATTGCTTAAACATTATTTTTATTCAAAATGTGCAAATATATAGAATAAAAAGAATTTTTAAGCAATTCACTAACTCCATGAAATTATTTAATAATTCAAAATCGAAAGAGATTCTGATACCTGAAACATTACTTGTACTTTTAAATACTAACAAGGTACCTACAATTTCAGTTACATTTATAGTGGTCTGAGAGCACGACAGCACGACGAGAGCAAGACCCTGGCAATTATTCGAGCCACGGCAATTATTTGAGCCCCGGCGATAATTCGGTCATTTACGGTATTCGTATCATAAATTGTTGAGTTCTTTCCGTATACTTGACTCTATTGTTATAAACTCAACTTGCGCCTCTGGCTTTATCCTAATAATTAGATCACCTGTTTAAACTAAAAACTCAATATCCTGTATGATAAGTCGTTTCGGCTATTGCTACTGTACAACAGTGCTTAATGAAGTTTCTCTCTCACACTTATTTTAGCGGTTACTATTACATTTTCCAAAAGACCTCGGTGAAATCGGACAGGAGTTAAAATGTAATGGAACGGTAATAGTGTTCTTGGTAGTTACTGGCCCGAGTATGTAGATCACGTAATATAGTCAGTTTTTAAATTCATTGTGAACATGCCAGGCCGTTCCTGGGTCATTCTAAACATACAAATTTCCTTGGTGTACTTTTCCGGCACTATAACGCGCGCAAGCTTTGCAAAGTCCTAACGTCTGCCCAAGCTGGCCAAGAGCATTGATTTTAGCAGTATTATTAAAATAATTTCTTTTGTGTGTTATCGACGGGGTCGTAAATTTTTGTATGCCTGCCTTCATTAATTATAAGTACAAGAAAAAATTTACAGGACTTTTGAATTTAAAACAATGGCACAATAAAATAAGAGAGTGAGCGAGTTTGATAACGACGGCTATTTACAGTGCTTTTTGAATGATAGCAGCTACAGCATGTGAGAGCGTTTCGGAAATGACGTCTACTGAGTGCTGCACGGATTCTGGAATCAGTCATTGAGAAAATAACACTGCGTAAAACGTGCGACCATAGATTTTAGACGCCGTGTCCCGCTCGCCTCCAGAACGTAATTTGCAGCAAGCCCCCCGTCAGCTGGTTGCTCTTGCTTCACAATGTTAAAGCATACGGCCACTCTGGGCAGACGTTAGGACTCTACGTACCCGATTTAGCGTAGTGACGGAAGTGTTAAAAGAGAAGTTATATTCTTAGAAACAAGAAGAATTGAGAACAATTGTTTTCTTTGTGTAGTGAAATTATGAGAATTGAATCTGTTGATTTTGTAGTAGTTTTAATAGTAATGTTACTTACAATGAAACAGCTTGACATGGTAAATCCGGAATAATTCATGTGGCCCAAAAATCTTTTAAACACATCCTATGGACTACGTTTTGCATAATACTTTGATTGCAAAATGTGCTTCTTGCGCGCAATATGCAGCGCAATTTTCAAAATTTTACTTGAAATTTGAAAACTGAAATTTCTTATTCAATTTAGCATACAATTTTTTCAGCGAAACCTGGTCCCCCCTTTTTGGTAAGTTTTAATTTTTAACAATATTAACATAATGGCAAATCAAATAGTGTGCATCCATAACCCAATACATGCGTCCACTAAACTACATTGTACACGTCCTATAAAGTGCAAATAACCTTTTGCGCGTTCTAAAAGAGTGCAAAACGTAGTATTCTACATTTTAAAAGTGCAAAACGCGATTTTATGCATTTTTAAAAAGTGCACCATCTCGTTTTACACACTTTTAAAAAGTCAAGACGTGATTTTACACACTTTTGAAAAGTGCAAAAACGTGAGTTTACACACTTTTGGAAAGGGCAAAACGTGGTTTTATGCCCTTTTGAAAAGTGCAAAAAGTGGTTTTACACCCATTTAGAAAGTGCAAGATGTGGTTTTACACACTTTTGAAAACTGCAAACAAAATTTTACACACTTTTAAAAAGTGCAAAACCTGAGTTTACTCTCTTTTGGAAAGTGCAAAACGTGGTTTTACACCCATTTAGAAAGAGCAAAACGGGATTTACAAGCGTTTGAAAGGTACAAAACGCTATTTTATGCAATTTTAAAACGTGCAAGTAGTAGGTTTGCACACTTTTCAAATGGGAGTAAAATCACGTATTGCATTTTGTAAAATGCATGAAATCGAATTTTGAACATTTTAAAATAGCAGCAATCGCCCTGTGGACTTTTTAAAAGTCTATAACCACGTTCTACATTTTTTCAAATGCATGGAATTGTTTTTTGCACTCCTAAAATCGCTTTTTATACTTTTCAAAAGTGTGTAAACAAGATAGTGCGCTTTTTAAAACAGCATAAAATCTCGTTTCGCACTTTTAAAAAATGTTGAATACTACGTTTTTCACTCTAAACACATGCGTAAACAAGTGATTTGCACTTTATAAGACGTGTACAACGTAGTTTAGTGGACACATGTATTGGGTTATGGATGCACACTATTTGATTTGCCATTATGTTAATATTGGTATTTGGTATTTATTTATTTCAGGCCTTTTAGGCTTCCGCCCATGGCCCATAATATTCAATAACACAATTTCAACGATTACAAAAAAAGTTTGATTCTCCATTATGTAATTTACATATTATTTTATGTACAATCGCTAGGAAACTCTCTACGTCTCAAAAAGTTCTCTAAAACTACAAGAATGTGGAACAATTCTTCTTTGGTGTTAGTATTAAAGTTTAAGCGATATGGGGATCTCAGTTGAAATGATTTCCTGTTATTATTTTGCATGGTACAAATTAATAACATGTTTGACAGAGTCTAATTCACCAGTGTTGCAGCATTGACAGGATGTTGGCTGAAATTACGATGGGATTGTATATTTGATAGTTCCTAATCAAACGAATGTGCCAGCCAATCTAGCTTGACATATCAGACGCATTCATCCATTCCAATGTCTATTGTAAGGTATGCTGCTGGGGCGCCAGGTGAATATTCGTTGGCTTGATATTTCGTGTGCTTTTGAGATGTTTGTAGGCAATTAAGATCATTTGAGGAGGTTTCAGATTTCACAGATTCCATTAACAGCCAAACATTATTGTGGAGGAATGCTGCATCTCTATTACGCCAAGCTTCGGGTACACTCGTATCCGTACAGAACTTTCTGCCTCGCGGTTATCCAATTATATTCAATATTTCTATATCCACCATCCTTATTTATTTTCTCATATAGTATACACAGTGCTGTGTAAGCTAGTTTGGATTACCCATCTTCAATCTTTCATATTCAGAATTCTCTTAAAAAATAGTTGTTAAATGTGTTCAATTTCTTTTAAAGCCCCAAATACGTGAACAGTATAGAACTGCAGTTCTTATACAGGCTGAGAACATTTTCTGGATATATGTTCACTGATGTATTTTTGCAAGAAGCACCCCCTAAAATGATCATAGTTTGGATTTCATCGAATGTACTAAGACACGTTTCAACATTCATGTTACAGCTAGCAAATAATATCTTGATCCCACCTTTGCATTGGATTTGGTGCATGAGACAATATTGATTTTTGCATCAATTCGACACTATGAAATAATTGTTTGTTTACATATTATGTCATACAGCTCCCACTTGCTCGTCCTCTGGTTGCATTTTTAACAGCTTCACACTCGTAGCGAGTATACTTCTGAAATAAAGTGTCTAGTTTTTTGACATTTTTGTCCCCCTTTTCATACCAAGTTTCATTTAAACACATTATTGTGGAATTATTCAGATATTTTAAATGAATATTTGGAAGATTTAAGACACTATTTACACCTGTACAGTTCCAGAACCCTATTTTACAATTTGTTGGTATTGTACAGGTTTTTGGTGTCACTAACTGCTTGTTTCAAATTTGTTTACGTCTCCAGTTTGGGTCTTGGAAATCCAAAGTGTAGGTATTTTCAGTACCGTCGCTGTGAGGGACGTACAGTTTCTCAGATCTGATTCTAGTTTTTATTTGAGAGTTGGCAGTCTTAAGCTCTTCCATTTTTTCAGCTAGTTTTTTGCGAATCTTGATCTCCCTTGGGGTGTTTTCGGAGTATGTTGATATTGTGTTAAATATTCCGTCCAAGGCAAACCCACACACCACACGCGTGTGGGAATCATTCACTCTTCCCGCACATTCACTGAGTCGATATCCAGCCGCAATCTGTTAGTGACGGGCCTCAGGCCCGTCACTCCAACTGCAAGACTAGTCTTCACTGTCATCAGTGAAGACCAGTGCTGCTCTCAGCGTACGTTACTAATACGACAGACACACTCACACTCACACATTCACATTGAGCAATATGCTCCACTTTCTGTATTCGCCTCCTTCCACTTCAGAAGGAGACCGCACGTTGACCAGTGAACTAGTAATAATTATTTTTTATCACAACCTTTCATTTGCCAAGCCTTGAACTCGACGTTCATCTTATTCTAGCATATTAGCTGAAGCTGTTTAGGAAAGGACCCTAACAATTGTAAAAAATTAAAACTTACCAAAGGGACCAGGTTTTGCTGAACAAATTGCATGCTAAATTGCATAAGAAATTTCAGTTTTCGAATTTCAAGTAAAATTTTGAAAATTGTGCTGCATATTGCGCACAAGAAGCGCATTTTGCAATCAAAGTATTATGCAATACGTAGTCCATAGGAGGTGTTTAAACGATTTTTGGGCCATTTGACCTATTCCGGATTTACCATGTCAAGCTATTTCCTTGTTAGATTAGTTTGTTCTATCGCGCTGACTGGGTTGGTGATCCAGAAGGTTGTCAGCCATAAAGAGAAACACCGCCCTTCCGAATCTCCTAAAAACACTTCCTCAGTATACAGTTTCCCCAGCACTATCACATTTTCACACTGGGGTGAATTGGAGGACTGGTCCCGTCCTCTACTGACATATCTTTGATTCACTTTCTCCTCCATTAAGAACCTAGGACTCGAAACTTCGCACCCTCTAAACAAACCTACCCAACATCATACTTTCCGTACTTTCAGTCCACGTGGACTTGATCGTAGTGTTGTTAAAGGTGGGTGCGAGAGTCGGTGCTGGGAGCCGTTTATTTCCTTCCTCCTGTTCCTCTGATGATATTCCCAGTCAACTTACGATTGGTGGACACAAATTGAAATGACTAGCTATGTAGCGGAGGAATATAGTTGAATGGATCCAAGTACGTAGTAGAAACCTATATGAAATGGGACTACAATTGTAATTTCAAATTTAATGGAACGTTGGCACTTCATTTCATTTCACAGTCCCTTCCCATCTGTCCCTAGTGGCGAATGCAGAAAACTGTTCTGCAGAGAGGGGACTATGCGTTAGGGATTCATGTTGAAGTCGCTCCTCTCACGATATCAAAGAAACTGCTGTCACACTTTGCAAAGCTATAAAATGCTGGGGTGCTGACTTCATGGTACTCCCTATGATCTGCGCCCTTGACCGGTCCTCCGATTAGTTGTATAGGGTTGCAGAGGTTGAAGAATTGTCCGTCCTGCATGTCACGTGTCTGTCTCTAGATAAATGGTATGGAATGGAATTACATCCACGAATGCCTCCGCCGCTGTTCTTGCCAAACTTTATCCACGCCTACGGACTGTCAGATGCTGCATATGAGTGTACGTAGGTATGCATGGAATTTAAGAACGTATGCTGTCTTTAGGACATATATACTTGCCTGTGTTGTACAATTGATTGTTAGTTATTGGGGAGGAAGTTAGGTGCTTTTAGGCTACGCTCTCGCCGTGTCTCTACTTAATATACGTTGCCGTGTAGGAGTGAGCGTGCAAGTGTGTGACTGTTTCGTGGAAAGTTGGGCCATGTTATGAAATTGTGTCAAATGAAAAGTAAACTCTCCATCCAGCCGTCAATAGGCAGAACTCCGCGACTCAAGATACGCTCCACAGACTGAAGATTCTTGCATCCGTCCCTTATACGTTTACCTACCTGTACAAAGAGATTAAGTGTATATAAAATCTAACATGGAGATTCCCATTACAATCCCACGTCGAATCACAAGCAGGTAGACTGGTAGAATCCTCACAATCTCATCTTCTGCCCACAGCAGCGTCCCGTCGTCTAATCTTAGGTAGGTGCATGAGCGCCTGTACTCAAGTTTAGCAGAGAGGAAAAATGGAAGAACTATTGGTTTGTACATACAAGTGCTATTATTAAAAGTTGTTCTGTTACAATGTTACAAATTAGGTTTCACGGGGAAAGCAATATGTCTCTCTGTTTACAGTCAGTCCCTCCCATACATCCTTCTATCTACCCGTTCACTTATTTCTCCTTTCCTCGTTCTAATGATAAATAGTTTCTGTATGCACTCATACAGACGAATGGATAAATGACAACTTGAAAGCTATGCAATGCATGGTCGAGGCCGGCCAGGATCCAATTTGAATTTTTCAAGTCTCGCGTTCCATCACTTTCCAAAGAGTCTGACTCTCGTTCTCGCCGGAGAGTGCCTTGACGCGGAGCGTGGTTTGCCGGGTTTCGTCAAACAGAATAAGAAATAAATTCCAGCGCGGAGCGGAGATGGTTGGTTCAATAGAGTTTCATGTATGTATACCAGCATCAGAGTGAGAGTGAATGAGTGAGTCAGTGAGTCAGGAAGTGAATCTATCTGGTCAAGACGCTCTCTAGTGCAATCGAATGCAGGTTTATTCCCCTTTTAATATGCAGTCAGGGGGGCTGGGATGATGAAGGAATGCGGAGAACGCGGCTACACGGAGAGTATACTCTGCCAAAAATCAGGGAGCGAATTGGAGAGTTCCTCCTGCATGTTTTGATGGGAAAGAAGGACGCATGGATGGAGCCTGTTAATATAGCGTCATAAAGAAATAGATAGATGAGTGGAAGGAGATACATGGATTTGGAAATTGTGGAATAATATGAGGGTGGATGGAAGCTGTGAAGAAGACATAGTTCCCCCATCCATCGTTTAGAAATGAGAAAGTGTAAGTAAAAGTTTCAGAGGATGGGAGTAAAATGAAAAAAGTGAGAGCTAAACTGGAGGTGAGGAAATGGAGTAAGAAGTAAAAGGTGTTCCCTTGAAATTTCCACAAGATACTTTAGCTTCTTCTGCCGAGGACCAAAAGTACTAGTGAGTCAGCGGATTGAAACCACTCTAAGACATTCAAGTTTTGAGAAGTAAAGGACATAACTTTAGTCACGCTCATACATATACGCTACAACTACTTCTGAACTATCCTTCTACTTCTACACCCAACCTTCACAATACCTGTGCTTTTATAGGATTCATCATGGTAGCGCAGCATACAGGCTTTGCTTCCAATTCCTCTTCTTGAGGATGGAATCAAAAATCATATGAAGCAGCTTCAACTCTTTCAGAGGCGGAACTTTTTAGAAGCTAAGGTAACTAAAGGTAAACACTAAACACTTTTTACTCCGCCGTCTCGTCTTCCTTTTCCCTCCACTTCATACACCCACGCAGTCCTATACATGTGATAAACTTCTTCACAATTATACGATACCTGGATATACGACGTCTAGCGCTTTTCCTGTCAGCCCCCTATAGGTACACACTGCTTACTTACTTGACAGGTGGGAAAAAACTCTTGAAAACTTTCTTCCCCACATGAAAACATATCCCAGAATATGTATATCTCTCAACGCCAACTCCTTTCTCAGGATTTTATCTGTCCCGACTTATGTTATGCTCACCATTTCATCCTAGTACATATCATACTTTCAAGCTATCATTAAAAACCATAGCCAAGGGTTCGAGACTACTTTTAGTATGAGGCTTTGACCACATTCACATTCATAGCTCCTTCCTGACTCATATTTTAACTTCTCTGTTAAAAAGAACTCTACTGGACTGCACATATGCAGGAGTTGCACCAAGGCTCGGAAAGTTCCAGGTTCAACTCCTGGCGTGACCAAAATCTTTTACGATTGGTACACTACAGAGCGGTTTTTTCCCACTGGGTTTTTCCGTCTCTTCCTTCCGAAGCCCTTATTGCTGGTGTTGATGTCCCAAAAAAGCCGGAACCTGGCGGGGGGAAACCCCCATACGTAGTACCCAACCTCATACAAAGTTTACTAACAGAAAAAAAAGAAAAGATGGTTGACGACACTAGTCCATGGGTGTAATCGCCTGAATGACATACACAGCAGTGTATAAACCCAATTTTCATTTTTTTCCATTTTCACATATGCAGGAGTGATTTCCTTTTAAAGATGGATTAAGGCTGACAAGGCGACTTGTTGTAAAGTGTCACAAACGCCATTTAAGATTATGCACAAAGGTTATGATTCAAATAATTCTAGTATATATTGCAACACAGAGTTCCGCCAAGATCGTTCCCTTATCCCAGATGACCTATGACTCCTTGGTATTCGTTCCGATCTAACATCCCCCCTGGGATATGGCGGTGCTCGTGTGACTTCCTCTCTACGAAGCTGACACGGATGTGTCTTGCAGTAATTCTTGGTGTCCTGACTAATGCTCTCACTCACAGTGATGGTCCCACGGTTCTTATGCCAATAAAATCACTATCAAAGAATTCCACGTTGTTTCCTTGTCTATCTCCAGTTGATTTACAATTTACACGATGACACTCGGGAATTAATTCAATTTCCAATTATTTACATTAATGCTCAAACTCATAACCACGTCCTCAACCCTGAGGATACTCTCTGATCCGCTGTACTTTCTGTACCCTTAAACTAAAATAATATTCACTCAATTTAATTAATAAATAACCCAACTCCTAATGGGGAGTGAGATTAGAAAATGAAAGAAGAAGTTTGGGGTTCAATTGGGAAAGGTCTGCTCTGGCTCACACTAGCATCAATGCTCGTAATGCGAACGCTT